>JAUCMU010040947.1:0-16682 GCA_032275025.1 Enteromius treurensis | reverse complement strand
CACCCCGCGGTACCTTCTATCTATGCTCAGCGCTGTTTCTTGATCAACACCACCTCCACCACCGCCGCCGTCTTCAGGCTGTAGCTCACCCGACACCATTGCGCCTTCATCATCACCTCCTCCAAAACCGCCACCATCCTTGTGTGTCCTGTCACCACCACCATCATCCAACTGTTGCTCACCCGACACCTTTGCACCGTGAGCAACACCACCACCGTGACCATCCTCCTCCTGATGCTGACCGTCATCATCCGGTAGGTCATCATCCTCCTGCATCCAACCGGCAAGGTGTATAAAAAAAATTATTCAGCCCCAATGACTTCCACATCATTTCACACTGTATAATCACCTTATTCATATATCAATTGTATTTACCGTGTACAAGGTTACGCGGCGCGTAAAACGTAAGAAATAACACAAAAACTAACTCCAACTTAAATACTGTTAGCAATGCCCATTCACTTTATAAAACTTACCTCATCCAAGTCTGAGTCCCCCTCTCCATCGGACGCATCCCCGCCATCGGACATCTCATCACTGTCCTTAACATTCTTTTTCTTCTTCTTCTTCTTCTTCTCGCGAGCCTGTGTAACAGGTAAGAGAGACAATAGAATATTCTAAAAAAATAGTCGTGCACTACAATTGTGGCGATCACTATTACAAGCAGTATGGCGATCACTATTACACCCTTCAAAGGAAAGCAAGACGAACACGCGCCTGGAAGGGGTAATGTTCGTCCTCCAAACCATGCAGTTTCTCGGGAAGACGCGGCATCTGAAGCTCCTCGGTAGGACTCGCGCATGTATCGAGATTAGCCATGCGATACTTGATAAAGGCATTGGTCCGGTTCTTGCTCGACCAACACGACTGTAGGAGAAGGATGGATTCGAGACAAGGACAATTCAGCAAGGGATGCCCAAATACAAAAAAAGATAAGTGATAAGTATGTAGGCAATTATAAATTTTATTGTATTTGAGTATAAGTGTGGCATACCGCTGCGACCGCGAAGCTCGGGGAAAGTGGCGCACGTCGCGGCGAGCGTGCCAGAACCACCCGTGAACTCAGCCACCACACCGTCAGTCGTGCTTAAGCGCTCTATTAAGCGCCTGTACAATAGCATGGGCTTCTGGGCATGGTTGACGATCCTCCTGTTTCCTGTGTCGTCCGGGGCTTCCAATGGCATGGATACCTTGCTGCTGCCTTGCATGGGAGGGCAAAAGTAGCAAGTGTCGAATGCATGTGGATCGCTGCCGTCGACAAGCGGGCTATCAAACACCCAGCCACTGCCCTGTTCCCCTTCCGAATCAGCGCTTGTCTTGGTGCACGCCACGACCAGCGCCTCTGCGCTGTGGTTCCAGTGCTTGCCCACGGTCCCGTGCTTGTAGTCTACATCGTCTGAAACAAATGAAAAAATTGAGTAGTATTAGTATGGAGAAAAGGGTTTGGTTACGCAGCGCGTAAACAATCTGACAGTATTTTGTCTAATTAGTTATTGTCTATCGAATTGTTTACGCTCTGCGTAAACACTATATCACGTCCGGTCATGGGTTATCCAAACACTGTTATGCTTTACGTATTGTGTAAAGGTAAATGCAAGATATATCGATATTTGTGTCGAACTTACACTTGAACCAATGGTGCACCGACACGTTGAGGCCGTGGTCGATGCATTCAGAAATGCAATGTGATAGGGCCACCGCCCTGCCCGGGAAGATGACAACCGTTGCCTTCTCCGCGCACACTTCCGTGAAGATCTGCGCAAACATTAAAGAAGGACCGGCTTTCAAACAAAGTAGCGAACGTGGCTTTTGATTTTATTCATACATATTCGTATCCGGTCGCTGTGCAAAAGCAGGTCGAGTACTTACATCCAAGGCATCACGAAAGTTGTCCTTCGACCAGGCATCGTCCCACACAGCCTTGTTCTTCTTGTCCGACCCATAGGGTGCGTCGATGAACGCGAGCTCGATCTTTCGTCCCTTGTCGGGGTCACCCTCAGCCAGGATGCCTCGTGACCCGCCCAAGTCCGTGAAGTCACGTTCGAGCAGACACCACCGGAAGACGTCTCCTGTTCATTGCACAATGTAAATGAATATGTAATCGAATGTAAATTAATGTAAAAAGGGTCATGCGAAACAGATTAGACATTAGTGTATAAGACAATTACCTTTATCATCTGGTGCCAGCGCCTTCCAAGCACCGACGCTGTCCGACGGCAGCGCCTCCCCTTTTGCCGCCCTCGCCGCAGCCCTCTTCGCATCGGTACACGACTTCTCTGCAAAGTCGCGCAACGGCTTCAATAACTCCGCAGGCGGGATGTACCGGTTCTTCTTGTTCTTGGGGTACGCCTTCCGTAGAATACCGCCTTGCGTCAGCACGAATGAGTAGACCTCCTTCTTGGACAGAAGGCCTTCCAACGCCTCGCCATCGATGGAGTGGCCTACTCGTACACCGGCGGAGGCCAACTCGTCCTTGAAGTGCTTCACGCCGCAGCAGTAGGTCTTGAACTCGTTCACCACGTTGCTCAACTGAGGATTGTCGACCTCCCAGCCGATCATGCCATCCAAAATCCGCCGCAACACAACCTCCATCTATATTGAAAGAAAAAACAAACAGGTGGTGTCAGACAACCATATCATGTTACGCGAAGCGTAACATCGCGTTTTATAATAGTTATGATAATAATTTATGGTAATAATAGTTTACGAACTGCGTAAAGCCTCAACAAGTAATTGATTCCTCACCTCTGCACTGCCGTACTCGGGGGATGTGGCACAGATGGTAGTCCCCAGTTTCTTCTGGTTAAGAACACCAAAGGTCCCTTCGGTTTTGAGCTTCTCAGGCGTTTTCTTGGATACTGTCCGTAACGAAATGGGGTTGCTCCTATTAGAAACGGGGAGGGGTAAAGTTAGTATACTGTAGAAAATCGACGACAAAAATATATAGATAACGTACTAGGGTTGTCCCTAATTGAAACAAGGAGGGGTTGAGTTAGTATAATTACAAGTAATTACCTGAGGCCTTTCCACAACTGTGTGACCAACTCCCACAGGTTGTCCGGTAACATCGCCACGTTCATTCTTGGCGTCTGCGTGGTGATCTTGGTCCCCTTTCCAGCCTCGAAAATCGACCTGGACTCGTCACCAACAGCATTTTTCAAGTCTTTCTTAGCGACGTTCCCTCTGCTGCTTTTCAGCACTTGCTTGTAGTAGCCCCGCAGGTTGGTGACCTTGACCTCCCAGTCGTCCTTCCGGTGCACTTGCTCGTTGTGCAGTCTGGCGATCTGGTAAGGTGCAAAGGGGTTGGATGCGCGTCAAATCCTATTCAAGGTTATGGACGTCAAGCGTTGCCTGTTGATGATTAGAGTTTCCGCAGTGCGTAAACTTTTATATAGAGTAAAACCGTAAACTTTTATATAGAAGTAGGAACGTACCAGCTTTGCCTCTGCATCAGTCAACCCAACGCAAATCTGGGCGTAAGTATGCGACCAAGAGTAGTATGGGCGGTCGATTGTCCCGTCGGGCAGCGTCACTTCGTAGTTGAACATCAAGTCCCAGTCGCCGTTGAACCGCGTGTTTCTTTCTGTCTCTAACGCCCAATGGTGGTGGTTGCCTCCGAGCAGCTCGAGAAGACTGTTGGGAATAAACGCATAGAAATTTCGAGTAAGATCTCACGAATTCTTCACGATATATATTGTAATTGAACCAAACAAAAACGTTAGGCAAATATGCGCACGTACTCTAGGGACCACCACTGCTCCATGGGAAACTCGAGGAGGTCGTTCGGTGTTTCGATCTTCTTCAAGGAGCCATCCTGGCGTCGCAAGTACTGCCCGGGCAAGATGTGGACGTAGGCCGGCACCGAGCAGGAGTACGTGTTTATTTTGAGTGCATCCAAGATGTCCAACATATGCGCCTCGTTCCGCTCTCTGTCACGGTGCGCTGGGAACAAGTCGAGAAAACAATTATCAATATTTTTCCCAAAGTGTAAAACACAGGACTAGGGTGCAAAATATGTCTATATTAAGAAATCTTTTCGCAGCGCGTAAACGTATCTATAGCTGGATAAAGAGACATTCTCACCAGGTATCGCCTGTTGAAGTATGCGTGTAGGCACCTTGAAGACGGATAGCTCGTAAGGGTTGTCGTGAATGAACGTGCGGCGCTGAATCGCCCTAGCCTGCATCGACTCAGCAGTCATCTTCGGCCCTTCAGGCAGCACAACGCCAACAGGGGGCGGAACGTCGATGGCCTCCCCTGCCTGTACATGCACCGCTGGCCCACTGGTATCTGCTTTGACAGTACGCACATGTTCATCGTTTTCCCACTCTATCCACTGTTTTTCCTTCTCCCACAGGTCCATCCAGTCTGCCTTCGACATCTCCTGCTTGCGCTCGCCCTCCACCTTTTCCCGTAGCTCCGCCGCAGTCCGCACGTCCCAGCTAGACAGGCGGAGGCGGTCGACCTCCGCAAATGCGAGCATCGGCCTGCGTGTTCGATGCAATGCGAGACAAAGAGTATTTGTTCAACATCTAATTTGTTCTTATACAATGCTGAATGGTTTGTTTAATATGCCAGGAACAACAGAACTGTTCCAATAGCATACCTGAAAGCGTTGAAAGGGAGTTTCAACTGAAAATCCTTGTTGTCGCGCCAGCGCTGGAGTTTGAACTCGAGCAAGTGTTGCTCGACTACCTTTACGCTGAGGATGCGGCCGATGGATATGACAGCATAGGTATTTTCCTCGTGGCCCGACTCGGGGATCGCGATGGTAAGCAGCAGACCATCTTCTTGCTCCACCACCCATCCAGCCGTGTGCAGCACAATCCAATTGCTGTCCTCATCACTGACAGCCTTTTGATTGATCCTTGTCAGGACGTTCGGGCGAATCGTTAACGGCACGTTCTCGTAAGACCGTCGAGCAGGCATCGGTCGTGGGGGCATCAGCATCTCCTAGTCCTGCTTCAGCTTTGCAGCTTTCCCACGGCCACTCTTCTTGCCTATCCAAAATACATAAAAACATTAATTATATTTAGTTCTTCCGGAAATAATGTTTCGCGGGAAGTAAAGCAAATTCATTTAATAAATTTATAAGTTTACGCGTTGCGAAAACTTTAGAAGGACGAACCTGGGACTTTGGCGGCAGTCTGGTGCGGGTTGACGTCGGTGGCAGAAGGGCCTGCGCCAGAAGGTCCGGCACCTGGCCAGGAGGTAAAGAAAGGGAAGATGGGTTCAATAAAATAAAATAACAAAAATGTTACGCAACGCGTAAACCAGGAAATGTAGGGATTCGGATGTTTAACGCACGCACCAGTTCTTGAAGAAATCTTCTCCTGTTCCTTATATAAGAACTCCCTCATTCTGTCGTCCCATTCATCTGTAAAGTGCAAGCGTGCGTGTATATCATTAAAAACTGACGAAAAATGTAAGACATTGTTTCATCGTTACACGTCAGAACTGCACACATATACAAACATGTTGACTCAACGTACCTTCGTTCTCTACAGCCATTGCCGAACGGAGTTCGAACAAAGTGTTGGCCTCCTCCTTCCCGTTCGCCTTGCGTCGTGCCTCACCCTCGATCAGGGCCTCCCAGTTGTCTGTAGAAACAACACCGATTTATAGCGGTACAATAACAATTAGCGAGCAATAGAAGTTCACACATGTACATTGTACAACACGTAAACTACAATATGCAAGGACGTTTACGTCAGGCGTAAAAAAAAATCTGGAAATACTACGATAAACAATTTCTTTGTCAGAATAGATAAAGCATAAAGTATATAAGAAGACAACGTACCGTAGACAATCATGCCATGTGGAGTATGGACCGTCAACAATTTTTCTCGCTCCAAGCGATCCTGCTCCTGCTTTAGCCGAAAATCCCTCTCTGTAAAGCGTATGGTTGTTGAAGAAGTTATGTGTGTCAATGACTGTTGTGGATGCTGTACGCGATGCGTAAATAACAAAAGTATATAATGCGTATTTACCTTTCTCCTCCAACGCCCGCCTGGCCTCCTTGATCGCTTCAATTTCCTTCTTGCTCGTACCGCCACCGGGTGATCCACTCCGGCGGCGCTTCGAGTCCTTGCTCCTGGACCTGGACTTGGATCCGCTGTGGCTCCTCTTCCTCTTCTTCTTCTTATCCTTCTTGTCCTTGTCCTTGTCCTTGACCTTCTTCTTCTTGTCCTTGTCCTTTTCCCTCTTATCCCGATCATTGTCCTCACCACCGCTATCCCCGTTGTCGTCGTCCCTGCCCTCATCGCTGCCGCCAGCGTCCGACCCCGAGCCAGAGGAGGATTCTGATCCTGTTCCCGGGGATGACGAGTGCGGTTTGTCGCCCTCTTCGGCTGCTGCACGCATAAGCGAATTACATTTAGAAGAGACAGAACGCGATACTCTAATAGCATTGATACACATAAATACAGGGTAATCAGTACAGAACGATATTCAAGAAAAAACAAATGAAATAACGCACCCGGAGTTGGAGCGACAGGTGCCCGTTCTTGCCGCTCCCCACCAATTGCGGCAGCGGGTACACCCTGCTTCTTGTTTGCCTGGGCGAAAAGCTCAAGCCCATCGTGTACGCCTGAGTCATTTACTTCCTCCACAGGAATTGTTTCTCGAGAGATCAGCCGCTGGGTTGCGCTTGCCATCGCGGAGGCAAGGGTCGGCCTCGGATGAACGACGTCGACCACGCCACCCTCAGTTGCGACACCTGTTCGCAAAACGTAAACATGTCACTGCATATTAGATATGGTGAAGATGATTATATTACTACGATGCGCAATGCGTATCAATGCGTAAACATTAGGCGTGACAATATTTACGCACAGCGTAGACAAGAAACATTGATATTGTGAAGCGGAGCATTGATATTACTAGTACAAAGTTTTCGCATCGCGTAAACAGAATACTTGCCTGCCGAGTCACTGTCTCTCTTCTCTTTCACACCTCCCACCACTGCCGCAGCTGCAGGTGGTGCATCTACACGAAGAATAACGCAAAGCATTTCCAGTTATATAAAGGTGATTTTATTATCACACTGAAAATGTTTTCGCAATGCGTAAACATTTGCCGTAACGTTGTTTACGCATCGCGAAAACTTTATACAATAATATGGCGAAGCAATACGAAAACATGAAAGCGTTACATTTTTTACGCCTCGCGTAAACTAAACATACCTCCAGCGTCAGCTTGCCTCTTCTTTTTTGCACCTCCTGTCTCCGTCGCTGGTCCTGATGGCGCACCTTTACGATTAAAAAACAATGTTTTAGGTTAGTTGATAGTAATTATATTACTATGATGAACATGAAAAATTTGAGCTGCAATGTTTACGCGTCGCGTAAACAAAAAAATACCTCCAGTGCCAGCTTCCCGCTTCTTTTTTGCGCCTCCCGTCTCCGTCGCTGGTGCGGATGGCGCACCTGCAAAGGAAACAGGCACAGTGTTTTAACATTAAATAAAACTTTTATATTAATTTGCCCAAAAAAAGTATTTTAACAGTTTACGCGTTGCGTAAACAGGTGGGCATGACATACCTTGTTGCTCATCCTTCCTCTTCCTCGTGGTACCGGCCACCACGCCTGCATCGTCCGACGCCGAGCCTGAATCGGGCAATGATAAATAATGATAAATGGCAAGGTACTACGTAAACAAAACTGCATAAATATATGTCAATAATGCACGAGTGACGCAAATGTAGAATAAATATAATCTTTTTGGACCTCACGCACCAGATTGGTAAGACAGCTTCCTGCCCACTGGCGGCCGCACAGGCTCGTTGAATCCTGTGAATTGCAAAAACAACGTGGTTAGCGATGTATTTTTTTTCGCGATGCGTAAACATTTATTGAGAATATAATAATTTGGCTTAGGGTTTAGGGTTTTGATATTATTCTTATTATTTAAGTTTACTAAATGATATATCAATGAGATACTCACCGGGCCACGACGTCAGCCATGCGTACACGCGCTCGTCCGTCACGTCCCTCATGACATGACCACTCTTGGATGATGTCAGTACTACTCTTATGAGCTGCCGCAAAGACTCTGGCGGCGGTGAGTCTCGTGCGCGCAAAGTATCGTGCGTGAGCCGCTCTTGCATGCTGCCAGCGGAGTACACCATCTGACCATGAGTGTTGTACCAATGCCCCTTCAGCTGCTTGTCCACTGCTTTGAAGTCGGGCGTCCGCTCCTTCTTCCGGTCTTGGGATTGGTATGCGATATAACGACACAAGATGTTGCTGGCGATGCCCCGCCAGCGGTCCAGCTGCGTTTGTTTCTTGGCGTTGCCGAAGCCATGCTTGAAGAACATGGCATGCGCCAAGCCCAGCACCCGGTAAATATGCTGGGCTTCACCAGCTACCAAATACTCGAGTGGAATCGAGTTTTCTCCATTCCATATTTTCGACCAAAAATAGCATGACCCACTCCTCATAGGCCTCCTTGCGCACTCTTCCATTGACATGGGGCGCGCCATGGCGAAAGGACCGCGAGGGCGAAAGGCCCCGAAAACGCAAGGCCCGCCAGCGATGGCACACCAACGAAAGACGAAACGAGTAACAGAACGAAAGATGTTACGACCAACAAAAACTTAGGTGCTCGAGCATGCAAAAACACACGTAGTGCGTAAAGTGTTTCCGGTTTCTAAACTTTTGCCAGCTATGGTTCTGGATTGTTCGACCGTGGTAGGTTTGTTTCCCAGAGGATCTCGGCGGGATCCTCGGGGCGTGGGACCACGTCAACTTTTTAAAAAAAAAAGCGTCCCCGGGACACGTATCCGTCCAATTGAATAATTCAAAAAAAAAGATTTGGCGGATAAACCGGATGTGGACGTAGTCACGCACGGCTCATTTTCAAACGAAACAGGAAACGCAATAGCCCATCATGGACCCTTTCCTGGCCTCAATACTCGATGATGATCTTGAGAACGCCGAAGATATCCTTGGGCGTATATCACCCACGGCGTTTAGGAACCGCGCCACACCCGTAGCACGAACCCACGCCCCCGTGAACCTTTCTCACGCATGCGCCGGTTGCCACACGAGCTCTTGTGGCGCGGACGCGCACGCATGCACTGGACAACACGATGAAGATGATTTTTGGGACGACGACGAGGATGGCTCGTGCTGTTCGGACGACGACGGAGAAGGAGAGGACCTTTGGATTTTCGAAGGGTTGGATGATTTGGAGAACGCGGAGGAGATCCTCGGCCTGCCACCCTCATGCCCACTTCCCTGTTCGATCAAGCCTTCTGCATGTTCACCGGACCACGACTCGGAGCGTTCATGGTCCCCCGTGTGCGCCGGGGCTGACGAGCTGGAGGCGTACGCTGCCATGGAGGAGCGTGCAGAGCAAGTTAAGGCCAAGCGCAAGTACACCAAGACCAAGCGAGGTGACTGCACACGTGTGTTCGACAAGACCAAGACCAAGAAGCTCAAACGCGAAGCCATGGCGGTCGACTCCGGGAAGCGGTGCTGCACCAACGAGTGTCTCAGGTATGTTTTAAATAATGGCCTGACTAAAGTTTGGGTCTACGCTTCACGACAACTCAGGACCCAGCAATGTTGTTTCTGCAAGACAAAGAATCTTACGCCTCGCGTAATACCATTTAGCCCGCGATACCTCCAACATGTACTCACCTTCGAGTAGTAATAAGATCGCTTCCCAAATTGAATTTCCTCAGGAAGCACAACGACATGGAAGCCCTTACCAAGCTGCGCACCTTCTTCTACGAACGCCTAAAGACCCGAAACGAACAGACCAGTCACCTCATCAAGGAATTGACTGAGAATCGCGAGCCGGGGGGCAATCGCGACTTCAAGTTCTTCCTGCCGAAGGCACGTCTAAATGTATATAGCACAAGTATTTGAGTTGATTTATTAAAAAAAACATTCATTATTTTCTAATGAAACGGTTACTGTGTGTTTACGCAGTGCGAAAATTCCTAGGGTTTTATCAGGGTTTCTATTAGGGTTTTAGGGTTTCGTTTACGCCGCGCGTAAATTAGTATCCTGAATAAATACATATTGATACACTGAAATATTTCACAGACCTACTCGGAGAGGATGCCGGTGTGTCAGAAGGCCTGGCAGTTGGCGTACGGGATCGGCAACGACCGTGTCGTCCATTGCAAGACTGCCGTCAAGATGGGGCACAAGAACGTCGTCAACGGGCGTGCTGGTGGCGGTTCAACGTAAGTTAAACAAATTGCCAGTGGAAGAAGACTAAATAATATTGTTCAAGCTAGTATATTTGATGCACAAGTACTGTTTACGCTTCGCGTAAAATATGTGGTTCTCTCTCTCTCAGGCTTACCCGAAACGGCACTGTGACGGCACGCACCTGGCTCGAGGAGTTCTTCGCACTCAACGCCGAGGCCATGCCAAATCCAAGCGGATGCCAGGCGGTGCACAACCTACCGCCAAACACACGCAAGAAGGATGTGTACGAGTCGTATTTGGCGTGGTGCAACATGGTCGGGGAGAAGGCTGTCAGTCAAGCAACCATATCTCAACTGTGGCGATCAGAGTTTTCCCACGTCAAGAACCCCAGCAAGGGACGGTTCAAGAGCTGCACTACGTGCGTGCGCCTGACGCAACGCAAGAAGCAGGCCATCACCGAAGAAGAGAAGAAGGAGGTCGAAGCAGAGAAGAAACGGCACATACGCCTGGTCAACGGGGAGCGAGCGGCAGCCAATCTCCGACAGTTCAAGGCTAAGCAAGCGCCTGACAAGTACGTGAAAGCGCACCTGACCCATCCTACGTTTACGCGACGCGTAACGAAACATTAATGTTTCGACGTTTTTTTCAGTTTCTTTACGCGACGAATATTGACACCCTAACAATTTCGCAATGAACGTGTTATACATAGGTACCTGTACATCGAGATGGACAGCATGGACCAGCAGAAGTGTTCCCTTCCGTGGTTCCATCATCCGTCCAAGGAGCTCGACACCAAGAGCCACATCCCGACGGTGGTCACCAACGTGCGGGTGCCTGGCATTTGCTGTTTGGACTATCTATCGAACAACAACTTTGCGCACGACTCCAACCTTACCGTGACGATTTTGCACAAGGCGCTCATAGAGGTGGCAGAGAAGAAGGGCGGTAAACTCCCGCCAGTGCTGTACCTACAGATGGACAACTGCACTCGCGAGAACAAAAACAGCACGATGTTCGGGTACCTGACATGGCTTGTGTCTACTGGCGTCGTGTCGAGGGTGGAGGTCGGCTTCTTGATGGTCGGGTAAGCTCCGATTAGTGTATGATGATAGGCAACACCGGTTTTGTTGTGTGGTATCATTTGGCATGAGAACTTTATCATTCCACCGAATAACAATGTGCGTTGTGTGTCACTTCGTTCCGCAGGCACACCCACTTTGGGCCTGACCAGGTCTTCAGCCGTCATTCCGTATATCTGGGGCACAACGACGCGTTCACCATTCCTGAGCTGAAGGAGGCGTTCGTTGCGTCGTGGAAATCCGATGGTGACATGGGGCGCGTCGAGTGTATCGACATTACCATGGCTGCAGACGTGAAGGCGTGGTTGAAGGACCACCTATGGCCAGGTATAGAGGGCTACACCAAACCGCACCAGTTCGTGTTCGAGAAGAAGATGCACGACGGGGAAGAAAAAGTGGTCATGACTACCAAGCAGTACGCGTCGACCCCGGACTCCGAGACAAAAACTCTTAATACCGGCTGCTTCCTCCGGGTAAGACTTGCAACAGACGTGTGTGAAGTACACAGCTTGTGACCATGTCTTACGCGACGCGTAAAGTTTTTGACACACCCCTAATAATATCATGATTTTTCTCGTAATCGTCAATTGCAGACGTTACCGTGTGGCGAGCCTGTGACTGCTCCTCGTCGCCCGCTGTTCTTCCAACACGTCCCAAAAGTACCCAAGGGCACAATGTCGTCCGAGGTGCACAAGAAGTTCCAAGACGCCGAGGACACACGAATCAAGCGGATAATGGATGTCAGGTAAGAGGTGGACTACGCCTGTTCTGTCGCAAAAAAAGTATTCAAAATTGCTCCACTATATGAACAAGTTTGTCTTGACATATATCCAAAACACCTGTCATTGATTTGTTATTGCAGGACGGAGAATGCCAGGAAGTACACGGACAAGCTGCACAAAGCAGAGCTGTTACAGGATCACCACAAGGAGTGGTGGGACGATTTCTGGCACGCCCAAGAAACCACCGACTGGAGCGCCACCGCAGGTACCTATACAAAACCTGATTTCATGGTGTTGTACATCGATATACGTGTGTGTGATATATACGTGTGTTTGTTATATATACATATATAATTATTAACGACGTCGTGTTAATTAACAGGCCAGAAGCTGGACTTCACGTGGGCGATCAACGCCGAGCCTGCGGACCTCGAGGCGATGCTGCAAGCGTCACCGATAGAGGTAGAAGACCCGGACCCGATGGGCCTACGGAAGTTGTCCGAAGGTTACATACCGCCTCACGTTGGGCCGTGGAGGCAAACGGTGGACATGGACGGGTTGGACAAGGACAAGTACGTGGTCCTGCTCGCGCCCGAGGTGGACCAGTACACATTCACGGTGGAAGGATTCCAGGATAAACCGCTGTGGCTAGGCAGGGTACGCAAAATCTGTCTTTATTGTAGGAATATTTATTCACTAGGTTATGAATGCCAATGCGAGCACGCCTGAGGTTGCCAATGACTTTACGCGAGCCGTAAACTTTCGAGTAAAAATCATCGCTTCGTTATCTCTCTTGTCGCAGATGGTCAACAAGGTTGGCGAGACGGAGTACCAGTTCAGGTGGTTCAAGGGTAAGGGGTCCGCCAGCGATATGCTTGAGGAAGAGAACAAGAAACAAGCTCCTTTGAATGTTACGGTAGAGAACGTTGTGCACATCTTCCCCAAGCTCGTCGGCGCCGGTAACCGCAAGACCAAGGGCAAAATCCCAGTCGAGGCGTTGAAGGTGATGAAGGTCGCGCTGCAGGTTGGTAAAAACGTTTTGGACAACAAGGATTGCCACGCCAGTGGCTGCGCCGAATGTGGTGGTTGCTTCCAGAATGACGACGCGCCGTTGCAGTGCCAAGGGTGCAAGAAATGGGTGCACAGGGACGACGAGTGCGCCAACCCTATGCATCAGGGATTTGATGATATGTGGTGGTGCAAGCAGTGCGAGGACAAGGCGGAGTTGGGTGACTTGTAGTATTACGTTACAAACCAAACCCATACTTAACTTGATAACTATTGCAAGAACTTGTATTTTTTTTTTTGACAGTTATCAAAACCCTATTTATCAGATTTTTATTGATCTATTTACTTGCTCGTCGTTTCCCTTCCTAAATATGTTCTGTTTCCTTGGTCGTCGTTTCCCTTCCTACTCTGTCCTTTAGTCTGCACGTGGTCAACGCTAAGACCACTCTATCTTTAATCTCAAACTTTAACCTGTGTTTCACCTCATATCGTAATAAATGTTACACCAAATACGTGATGGTCTTCCATTACATTTTCTTCGTTTATTATTATACAGCTGATGTAAGAACATCCTCTACGTCCTCAAGGTTCACAAAGATGCACGTGTCATGTGAAACACCTCAGCCTCTACCCTAGTTATACCGACATCCTTGATTTCGTGCTATACCGGATTCTAATTTTTGCCCTAGCCCACCACATAAACATTTTAATATAAACGGAAAAGGAAGTAATTAATTTCCGGTTAACCTCAAGTTCTTGTTGTGGGAGGATAGCTGGGAGACGGCCACCACACTGGAGCCCTGGAAACTGCTTGTGGCAGAGTATACAAGGAAGGTGCAAGACCAGGGTGACGTGCCACATCAGGACACAATACCCTTTGAGGACAGAGATGGAGTTGGGAGCAGGGAGTGGCGCTCACCTACTGTGATAAACGGTTCCAGGACGAGACTGAGCCTCGCGGCCGTGAACCCAGACACCACAATCCTGCAAACTGGCCGGCACCAGCTGCTCTTGGGGCCCCTACCTGGGTGGGAGGATAAAGCCGATGCGGAAGAGGTTGTGAGGTGTTATGAACCTGGGGGTGCCCTAGTGGGCACCCTTAGAGTTGACAGAGTGCAGCAGCTATGGCGGAGGTGGTGTGCTGCGCGGCGCAAAGGGGAAGCTGCAGATCATACTGCCTTTGCCCGGGATGTGGCAGCCCTGCTTGCCCGATATGGTGGTGACCTCAAGAACCACTGGGCTACTTTCTTGAGTCTGATGAGGGCCTTCAGGAAAGTAGGGATATATACAGAGCGTTTTGCCTCCCCCCTGAACGTGCACGAAGACACAAGGCTGTATTACAGTGCCTACCCAGAGGACACGGCCTTTGGGGCAGTGTATGATGCGTATTCTGCCGCATTCCTCACCCCATCCCAAATCAATCCCGAGTACACACCTGAGCAGCTAAACAAGGCGCTCAAGCATGCCGTCCAGTCCACGTACATCCAAGTGCCGCAACTACACATCCTAGTGTATCCCGTGTGGCGAGAGGAACCTTACAAGAAGTGGCTGAAGCACCCCAGGGTGCATCAGCTGTGCAGGATCCCTAGGGGACAGTTCAACTTCATCCCGTATGATCACTACACAGGACGAGAGAGACAAGGGCGGCACAAAAGCGCAAAGTGGGATGTTGATCTACTCCTGGTGGCCAACCCCACGGGGCTTGCACAATGGTACAAGCATGATCCACTGGCAGAGGCGATCAGGGAGTCAGTGGGAAACGAATCCCTACAAGTGGACCCACCCCCCGCCACTATGTGGGCAGAGCAACAGGACAGGCCAAGAGGCCTGGCTAAATCTGCGAGACACTTTGACAGTGGTAGTCTAAAAGAACTGCCGGAAGGCCCGCAAGAGCTTGCTTGGAAGGATGTGTCGGAGCCGGCACGACTTGATTTAGCGAAATTCGAGCGGCATACGCTACGGTATGACGCACGTGCATTTGTCTACACAGATGGCTCCAGGCTGGAAGAGGAGGCGGATAAAGGGACGAGAGTAGCCCTTGGAGCTGCTGTAGTTGACATGCCAAATGGCAAGGTCACGTATGTTGACCCGGAAGCGATGGATGTAGAACTAAGGACGATTAACAGGGCTGAATTGGCAGCCATGTATGTGGCACTGCAGAATAACAAGGGCAAGGATGGGCTCAATGTTCTCACTGACAGCCAAGTGGTGCTATGCTGGATACTGAATGAACTGCACCGACCAATGAAAACGGCGAAATTGGCACACCGAGAGCTTCTAAGGGCGGTAGTTGGACTGCTATTGGAACGTGATAGGATGGGTCTTAAGACCTTCATAGGCAAGGTCAAGGCACACACAAGTGTGTGGGGTAACGACCTGGCGGATGCAGCGGCAAAGATACAGGCAACAAAGACCAGTGGAATACATGTGGATATCCCAGGTCATCTTCGCAGGCATGTACAACGCATGGACAGTGATGAGACAGTGGTGGAGATAGGGCGAACCCTGCCCGCAGATGGGAGGGGGTACCTGCTGGAGGACGCTGAGGCTGATGAGGGACAAAGCAAGAAACTAACCCCAACACAGGCTAAGCCAAAGCTGCAGGAGAGGCTGAGAACATGGGGCAGCAACACGGATGCAATCCACTTTAAAATGCAACAAGAAATGAACAGCCCACAGCAGGGCAGGCTTCAATCTCTCAGTACTAAGTACATGAGGTCCAGCGGTTTCACTCACAACGATAGGCGCATCATCATGGCCCTGAGGTGTGGGGTGTTTCAGACACAGAAGAGGGACCATATGATGAACCCCAAGGTTTTCCCGTCTCCACAATGTGTGCTGTGTCAAGGCAAGGGTCCTGGACCCAGGAATCGTCAGGTGATGGACTCAAGTGGCCTGGGAAGCGATGGCTGCGGGCATGTCATGGGTGGTTGCACGCACCCCAGACTGTTGGCATGCTACATAAAGAGGCACAATGAGGCGGTTGCAGCGATTGCCAAGGCATTGGCCAATGGCAGCAAAGGCAGATGGCTGCAGGTAGTTGACCTCAGGAAGGAGCAGCTGGGGGAATTGAGTGAGGAGCAAATGGCAGAGGTCAGCAGCAGGGTGCCACACTATATGCTACCCGAGGTGCCAGATGAGGAAAGGCGCAAAATGAGGCCCGACATCATGTTTGTGGAGGGCCTAGACGAAGGGTGGCAGGAGCGTGAGCCGGAAGGGTGCGTGCAGCTGATGAAAGCCAGGTGTACGGTGCACATACTAGAGGTCGGGTACTGTAGGGACCACATGGCGGTGCAAAAGAGGGCAGAGAAACGCAGGCAACACGTGAGGCTCAGGCAGGCCTTGGAAGCAGAGGGATGGAAAGTGAAGGAGGTACCGGTGGCACTGGGGCACTGTGGCTCGGTGTACAAGCATGAACGAGAGGCGCTTACCAAGCTGGGAGTCTCGGGGAGGGCGGGGCAGGACCTGATGGAGTGGCTACACGAGCATGCAGTGAGGAGCACCTGTGGAGCAGCAAGGCTGTACCAGCAGCTACGAAGCGAGGCAAACGCGGCGTCCGGCTGTGTGTGGGATAGAGGAAAGAAGAGGAGGAGGGACTGGCGCCCGCCTTAGATTCACTTTACTCATCTCATGGCGGGGGGCCGACTTGCGCCTACCCTCCTTAGCGTCACACCACCACTGGTGGTGTTCTTTCTATTTCTATTTCT
>JAUCMU010040897.1:0-16687 GCA_032275025.1 Enteromius treurensis | reverse complement strand
TCCTAGATGTGCACGATCACACACTAGGCAGGGAATTTTAAAAGTCTGGAGGCGTGGGCATCTCGTTCCCAAAGCGTCTCGACGTAGCTCGAGTTCCTGATAGGGAACGTCCCAGGTTATGAATATAACGTATTCTGCGTCTCGTAGCCACGCTTTCGCATCCCCTGCTGGAGCTCCGCTGAACGACAGGGGCTGTTTGATGCCGGCATTCCATGTGCTTATATACTTCCTGGCCAGTGACGTCACCCGCCACTGACGTCTTCCCAATTTCTCATTGGCTGTTTCTATACACTGTTCAGAGCTGTCACGCTGGAGGCGTTCCCAAAGCTTCTCGACGCAGTGTCTCGTTCCTTCAGGGAACAAGGTTATATTCATAACCTGGGACGTTTTCTTCCTGAGGTACTTACACTTGAAATGAGCCGCGTCTCAACTTTCCGCCAACTTTAAATATCACAATTACGACTATATTTCTGGTAATTTTGGCTTTATATCTTAAAACTTAACTCTTTCTCATGATTCTGACTTACACAATCTTTGTGACTTAATTTCACAATGACTTTATATCTCAGAAAGTGACTGTATGTAATCAATTGTGGCTATTTAATAACTTTAGAAGTGTGCCATTATCTCACAGCTGAGATAAACCAAGAGCTGGAAGATCATATAGCCTTAGATAACTCATCATAAAATCTTATTTTTTGCCATCATATGCAAGTCTTTAATAAGTAAATCTATAGTTTAGATAATATGTATATAATAAAACAAAGAAGTGATTGAACGAAAAATAAACAACTTTAAAAATATATTACTTTGTGATTGCTAATGTGTTTTAGAGTGTTTTGGTATAAGGTATAAATTATGCATACAGTATGTATAATTCATCCCCATAATACAAACGTCAAGGGACAAGTTAAACATTGAAAGTTTAATATTTATGGTTAGGGTGTTCTAATTCCTGTCCCGAAGTATGAGCAATAGCAAATAAATCCTCAACTCCTAGCACAGCTTCAAACTCCAAGGTCCCTCAGCCTTCAAGGTTGGCAGACTACCCCGAGTGATGTTGATAAACAAGTTTCGGGAGGAGCGCGCACACATGATTAGCGGCTGGCTCCGCGTTCCTTAATCAATCCAATTCCATTCCATCCAATCAAATAAAATCCATAAGCCTCCTCGTTAAATAAGCTTGCTTCCTTCCCTTCCTTATCTGGTTACGCATCCCTTCTCCGCCTCGTTCCACGATTTCCTACACCAGGGCACGCAGGGTTCGAGCCGGATACCGAGCTCAGCCCTCGCAAGGGTTCAAACCACTAGGGCTCGGAGTCCGCCAACCTCCCGGCTCGTCCCCTGGACAGCATGCCAAACACGCTTTATTTATTATCATAAGGAAGCACAAACTTGTGAAATAATGATGAAATGCCCAATAAAGAAGCCTCAAATGAATAATAATGCATAATAATTCTTTCTGAGCCGCCTTTTGAGAATTGTCTGCTTTTATTCGCAGGTTCTGGGTCAAAAGCAAATAGGACAGACTGATTTCCAGTGCTTTCACCGCTGTGAATGTCAAAAGTTGCATGCTGATCTACGTATCTCTAACATTTAATGCTTTTAAACGTAACAGTAAAGGGAGCGGCTGATCTCAGATCAGCAGGTAAGAGCATGCTCCACGGACAATGTCAGGCTAAGAGCAAGCAAGCAAAAGCTAAAAACAATTGTCATAGCCAGCAGACAAACCTCAGCACTTCAGAAAAGGGACAGAGAAGATAAAAAACAACAACAACAACAAAGCTAAGCATAAAATATCTGCTGAATCTCTGAAACTCTTTATTTGAACAGCATACCATTAATCTCATAAAAGTTATATGGATGTCACACTTCAGTGGTAAATTCCAGCACCAAAGTTTATTTGAATATTATTACAGTCTTTAAATTGTAACTTAAGTTCTTAAAATGTGATTATAAAAAAAATAGTAAAGTGAAACTTTACAGACAAAATATATATAATGCATTAATAATAAAATTAACAGCCAAGGGGCAAAATCTAATAAAAGAAACATTAATTTATTAAATAATATTACATTCTTACACAAAAATGTATGTAATTAATTCATTTTATAAAGTTAAGGGGAAAAATCTAAAAGAATAAGCATTAATTTATAACAAGGTTTGTGGTTAATTGACTGGATTTAATTTGTGGGTCAACAAAAAGTAAAACAAAAAATTAAAGAATACAAAAAATCCAACAAATGTCATAAAAAGTTGCATTACTGTAGTTTATACTGTAATTAAATTTAAAAATGAATAAATTAGCTAATTAATTGATTAATTATTTTTTTTAAAAGGCTAAAAAGTTTTTAAGACAAATTGTAATGTGTTGGTAGGCTTTTTGTACATTTTTGTGAAAATAAAAAAAGGTCCGCCAACTAACACATTGCAAAATGTTGCCGTTATTATTATTATAAACTATTTAGCAGGTTGATAGCATATATTTTTCCCAACCAATGGCCAGTTTTACAAAACAGGGCAAATTAATGCAATTCCAAAAACAACACTGATGCGAGGGGAAATTTCTGTAGTTAACTCAAATGAAAAAGCACAGACAAAACATCTCTTTTCCATAATGACGCAGTATACCTGGTGCTGCGCAAATTAGAGCAGTCGCAAAAAAAATAAATAAAGAATAAGCCACAGTATGCTGAAAAGAGGCCAAAAGATGAAGGTTTGCTAGAAGTTTTAAATAATGGAGCAAATATTAGTAATCTGACGACTACAAATGTTAGTAAAACGTGTTCTTAGATTAAATTGCATGATTCATTTTTTAAACTCTCCTCCCATAGCTTTAGCATCTGAAAGAGAAACTGCTACAAATTCATATTCAATAAGGTCATGCGCTGCAAAAACTGTGTCCATGCCTTTTCAACGCTAATTCTTCACTGCGCATCTTTATTAAAACCCAACTGATGGTGATGGGTGTGTGTTCTCTGCTCTGTCTCCTGAAATCCACCACCAGCCCCTTAGTCTTATCGGTGTTGAGTGAGAGGTGGTTCTCCAGACACCATTTGGTCAGGGTGCTCACCTTCTCTCTGTAGGCAGACTCATCATTGTCAATAAAAGTGATTTGATTTGATTTAGTACTATTTTATTAACTATACATGCTGTTAATAAAACTGGCCCCAAACGCATTACAATAGGACATTATATTTAGATGCAAATGTTTTTTGTATTATTATCTTTTTTTTTTTTTCTGTCAAGTGTCTTTTGTTATGAAAAACAGTGAAGAAAGCATGAATATTTTGGGCAGTCGATGAGCACACCACCCCTCTGTTCCGGTCAGGAAGCCCTAGTGCCAGCACATGCTAATAATAGCCCACACATTGGATGTCTTGCCCCAACATTGAGACTGCCAGCTCTGCAAATGCCCCCTGAAGTTCACAACTACAACCATCCGCCCACGTGCAGCCCACCAGTGAGTGTGCTAGACTACATGAGGGCTTTTACATCTGCTGCGGTGTTTGTTATGATCAAAAAGTCTGTCTTGATTAAAAGAATCGTGTAGATCAAGACAAGGTGTGAGATGTCCTAGGGTCAGTTTGATGTCCGCGGGTCGGGTTGGGGCGGGAAAGAAATTGTCACTTTATTTGTGGGGCGGGTTGGGGTGGGTCATTAAAAACTAAATTATATAAAAAATCCATGTATGTTGGGTGCAATTCCCTATAACCTATGTTAAATATCAGGGAATATCTATTTTCATATATTATTAAGTTCTTTGATAAGGTTACGTCACGTGACAAGTCACGAAAGCGCCAAGCAGCTACCAGCTGCCAGCTACAAGCGCATCAAGCGAGCGCACATTCAGCTCTGCTGGCCGGGTGCTGGAGTCCAGGGCCAGGCGAAATAAATTAAACCCTGGTACAGTGAATGCCTTTCTTTTTTGCACAGCGAACGTAAAAACGCTAAATAAACATTTCCGTGTGATGAATGAAAAAACGCTGCTTTGTAAATGTTTAAAATGTGTATCATTATCTTGTTATTAAATTTATGAAAGACCCATAATAGATGTTTATATATTAAATCTACAATATTAAATATAAGAAAATTATTAAATAAATGCATTTACATGTAAATACTTTCAAAAAATATTATAATGTGTGTGTTTTAATATATACATATTAAATAAACACAGTATAAACAAATATTATGTCAATAAAAACTTATTTTGGATGTGATTAATCGTTTGACAGCACTATTAGAGTATTAGTAGACTGTTTGCTTAATATCTTATAACATTTTATTTCGATGGATCCGCAATATGCTACATACTGACTGTAAGAATCTTTGCAAGTATACAGTATGTCAACTTTCTCTACTAACCCTAAACCTACCCTAACAGTCTACTCTGAGAGTTAGTAGACATATAGTTGCAAATTAATGAGATTTAGTTGACACGTAGTTGACTTATAGTTAGTAGAATGTCTAAAGTGGACTATCAAAATAAAGCGTAAACAAAAACAGTCATTGTAAAAATATTTTGCAGTATTACTGTTTTTATTGTATTTGTACTCAGGTAAATGCAGACATGATGAGCATAAGAGAGTAAGCTTAAACTTGTGATGCAGCATTTAAAGCTTATCCTACAGTATATCTTATTCAATAAGCCAATTAGAGTCAAAACGCTGGTGCATTAAATGTCTTATCTTACCTTCAAATATGATAATAATCTAATAAAATATTACATTTCTAGATCCATGCCTACACTAATAACACCCAAGCAATAAAGCCATTACAAATGTTTGTTTCTCTAAGCAGAAAACTAGAAATAAAGAAATACCGATAATGCCTTTGAAACAGCAAAAGCAGTTTTATATACTAATATTGTTCTGCACTCACTAAAGTTTTGGCATAATAAGTGAATTGTCATTGTGGCATGTTTCTATTATTAGCTTAGTTCAAATGAGGTTTAAACTGACATCAAAACATGCAAATATATCCTGTCTATCAAAGAGTACATGCTTCAGATGTGAGTCACACCAGAAACACGACCTGTGACGTGACTGCGCTCTCGCTTTCTCTACTGACAGTTACGGGAGACGGAAACAAAGCTGTGGGGTGAAACTTGATTGAGTCTTCTATAGAAATCTGTCTGTCAGAAAATGTTTTGTAGATAATATAACTGTAATAATGAAAACTACCCTCGACAGAAAGCATGTCGTAATAGAAAATATACCTGATATAAAATATAAAATATACCCTACAAATGACGTTACCAAAACATAGTGTGTAGTTTGCATATTTGGACTGTAAAG
Source organism: Enteromius treurensis (assembly GCA_032275025.1). NCBI lineage: Eukaryota > Metazoa > Chordata > Actinopteri > Cypriniformes > Cyprinidae > Enteromius > Enteromius treurensis. The sequence continues at coordinate 11,387 of JAUCMU010040897.1, read as the reverse complement.
AATTAGTACCAAGTGTAAACTTGACAAGACAAAACTTCTGTGTGACGTGACTCAATGGCAAAGAAATCAAATATATGTTTAATTTATCACTTAAAGGTTCTAGCAACCACACCAAACATAAAACAAATAAATTAAAGTTCAGCGTGAATTACGATAGCTCAAAAAAAATCAACGTAATAAATCTGTGCCAGGGTTCACGTATTGAACCTGTGTATTACCGTCACTCAGTGGACATTTCTTTTTTAAACTGCGGTGAAACATGTAGTACGGCACGTGAAAACATGTAGTATGTGCACAGAGGTACATGTTTTTAAGAGACCAGGTTGGTTTTTACAGTGTCACTGAGCTGGGCTGTTATCATACCAAAGGACAGTTATGTGTCACACCTGACAAAGCGAATCACGAGAGACCGAACGCTCTGTGATGACATCCAAGAAACAGACTCGAGAGTCTGTGCGGACCATCTGTCTCACACACACACGCACACACAGGCGTGGCTTGTGGACAGTGTGACGGCTGCCATAATTAAGCTTATGGTGTTTGTCAACTTTCCCTGCATGTAGCAGAGCATCGCACAGTGGCCGTCCACGGTGAGTCACGCTACCCAGACGGGACGGCAGCATCGACTGCCAAAAACCCAGTCAGCGCCATAGAGGTCTGGGTGCTCCACACTCCCAGCATGCAATGCGGCTGCCAGATGATTTTTAAAGCCACATTTGCACACTACCCACCGAGGAACACAAATACACCCACTGAAAGCTGGCATTTAAAAATATGGTGAGAAGCAGTCGTGAAGCCAACCTCCTGCGGTAAACATCCGGCATTTGAAAACAAACGGGAGATGCTGAAGGAGAGACACTGGTCTTTGCGCTTATTATGTCCAAAACAATGGATTGGTCACTTTAAATGTTGCCAATAATCAAAAATCTGACTGCTTGAGACAGGAATTACACAAGCAGAAAAAAATGTTGATCCAAAAATCTAAAAAATGATGCAACAGGATGATATGGATCGCACAGGCATGCTAGTCAAAAATATAAAAAAATGCAACGAATGACAAAAATGCATTCACTTATTGAAAAAGCGAAAGCTAATGCGCATGGATGGATGAATTTCTCTCTGTCTCGGGATAGTGTGATTGTGCAGTATGCAAATATTGTATAAATATAATCTTTCCATTTGCAATCTTAAAAATAAATATAAAACATCGAACTAAAACTATTTCACATTGCCTTTTTGGGTTTATTTTTAACCGCATCATGATACGCAAACAGACCTGAACTATTTATTTGCGCATTAAGAGTAATCTCAGCATGTATAAACAAATTCCTTTAAAGTACTACTTCATGTCTGATGATTGTGATCTCTGCTATTTTAGATACTGCTGGTATTGTTTATAAGACATGCCGGGGCTTATTTTTTACCTCACCCCTGCCAAGCATTAAATGCATTCCAGAAATTCCAGTTAAAAGTCAGTATCGTTGATCTAAGTGAGAGTATGCTGTTGGTCCTGATTTTTTGGATATCTGAATATTTCTTTCCCAGCCTGGCGTATGTTTCGACGGAATACTTTATCCGATGAAAACTGAAAGTGGCACTGTGAAAAGAGCGCTAACAAAGAGAGACTGGCAAAAAGTTAGTGTAGAATTAAGAAAGGGTTGTTAATTTGATTTTTCGGAAATGATTCGATTTAGACTAAAATCTCTTAATTTATTATTATCATGTTTTTCAAATGTTTAGTTCAAGTGTGTGTACATACTTAGCAAAAATAGTTATAAACTTATAAAAAAAAAATTAATAGTGACATATACATATTGTAATAGTTATAATAAATAAACATTTTAAAAACTACATTTGGGGATTTTTACATCAATATATTACACACACACACACACACATATATATATATATATATATATATATATATATAGTTAAATATTTCATTTGTATTTATTTTATTCTATATAGGTGAAAAAAGACAATTTTCACTTAAAAGAACAAAAAACTAATTAAAAATTAGTTAAAAAATAAATTAAATTAATATATTAATATATTTTTAATTAAATACATTTTTTAAATAATTTTATTCTTTAGAGAAACATTGGTGAGAAACTAGTAAGTAGATAAAATTAAATAAATAAACAGCAATGAACACAAAATTAAATTCATACAAAAACATTACATACATTTTTTGTGTACGTGTTAAAAGGGGAAAACTGGTCACAAGAGTCGAAATGGCTATATTCACTTCTAAGAAGTGCTATTTTTTGGACTTGGGTTAGTTACATAGCACTGAAATCAATGGGAAGTCCCCAATTATGCAACCGCGTGTGTACGTGTTTCTGTGCGGTATCAGCAGTGTATTTGGAGCTTCTTACCCCTCTTGGTTGTCCTCTTCATCTAGATTGGAAAGTAGTTGGGATCCGGCCAGCGAGAGGTCCAGGGCAGCTAGAGGAAGGTCCCTGTAGGCGAAGCTGACCAGCTGCACTGGAGCCATGCACTGGCCTTCATCTTCCACCTGCTGGGAGATCACCTCCAGATCCGGCGCTGCTGCCTGCTGAGGGGGCCTGGGGACACACGAGACACACTACTCTATTTTCTTCTTACATTAACTGTCTTAAATAAGATAACCTTAAAAATGACCTGAATCACAACAATGAGGTTACATACTGAAACACAGAGTAAATGAAACCATCAACCTCTTTTCACATTTGGAAAGTCAACATGAAATGAACACGTATCTGGTCTTGGTGTGAATGATATTTTAGTCCATTGATTAATCATAGTTAATCAATCCATTAATACCCTCTAACCACCTTCAGAAACCACCTTGATTCAACTAAACAATTTCCAATCAGTGGGAAGTTGATCCCTTTCAGCGAACAAGTTCATTTAGGTTGATCATGTAACGCAAGAAGCTGACTTCTGCCAACTGCTTCATTCATACTAACCGTCCGTATGAACTGATTCACTAAAATGACTCACTGATTTATTTAAGGCACTAAGTAAAAAGTCATGAAGAAATTGTGAAATATTCAGAATATTAGAACTGATCCACTAAAATGAGTCACTGGTTCACTTCAGGACTTGTGTTCTTGCTGTTTAGGAAGAAGTTAAGTGCAGTTGTTTTCATTGGAAAGGTAGATTGATTTTAATCAATCAATCAAACTGTTTGGTACGCAGTTCATGCAAATTAAGAATTTTACTTCAACGAACCGATTTACATTTGAACAAACCAATTCACTAAAACGAGTCACTGATTCATTTAGGGCCCTGCATAAAAGGCCATGCAAGACACCGCACATGATTCCTTTTATGTACTACTTACTTGTTTATAACTAGAAGTATTTTTATGTAGTCACCAATTTTTGTTGTTGTGGCAAATAATTAATATTTTTAAATATTAAGTTACTTTTTCATATAATAAATCAAGTTACTTTGTTTTTCCATTGAATTGCTGACATCTTTCTTGTAGCCCTGTTGAGAGAAATTGGGAGTAAGTGTCCTTGCACATTAAGTCCAAAATTTTTCTGTAAATTTTTCCATATTTGTCATGTGTTCCGATCAAAATGCATGCTACAGATGCAAAAATGCAGAAAATCAAACCTAATCTGATTGTTTTTAATGACGGATGAAAGTTTCGGAGGCAATGTGTAAACGTGATTGACACAACGTGAAGTTGTATTTATTTTTTAATGTGGGAAAATTTCGGACAAAAATTTTGGCCTCAGTGTGCAGTTTCCTTACAGGAAAGGTCATCATTTACTCATCCTCAAATAGTTCCAAACCTGTATAAATTTCTTTGCTCTGCCGAACACAAAGGAAAGGTATTTTGAAGAAAGTTTGTAACCAGGCTTTTTTGGGTGACCATTATTTTTTTCCTACTATGAAAGTCAATGGTGACCCAAACCATCTTTTTTACAAACTTTCTTTAAAACATCTTCCTTTGTGTTTGGTGGAACTACTCTAAGGTGAGTAAATGACGACATTTTTTCTTTTAAGCTTATTAATATCAATTAGTTTTCCTCATTAGGAAACATGTTACAATATGGAAGCGAAATGAGTTTTGTTTCATGATGACTTTGCTAAAAAAAACAGAAGTGTGCAGCACGAAAACAGAAAATATTGTGATAAATAAGTGTCCTGGAGTTTGCATATGGTAAAAACGCCATGTCCGAAGAAGGAAAGACAAAGCATACAAACGCAATACACAAGGGGAACTGTATATACAGTACACAGAAGATGGAAAAAAAAGAGGTCAGGGATGAGGAGTGTGTTTTATTCCAACAATGCATGAAGCATGAGACACGAACACAATGAACGACTAGCAACAGGAGAGCGAACTGAATCCAAAGAGACCCAGAAGCCCATTATTGAGACGTATCCCCGCCGATTACAGACTGATGTGTCTGCGAGACAGACGGCGAGCAGACTGAGGAATATCAAAAAGGGCACGGCCGCAGACGTGGAATACGGAATAGCATACGAACCCTCAATGACTACATAAGAAATGCATGAAAGAAGAATAAGTTGAGGCCGGCGTCCCACGTGTCTAGATTGATTCCTAAACCCAGAATATTCATCACGGTCCGGCCATCATGTGTTGCATCCCACAATAATGAGGCATCGGGAGAATTTCATTGTTGCACAACAACAAATTCCCTCAGTTGGATGTCATGGCTGGTTCTGCCCAGTTTTGTCTTTGATTTATTGGATACAGTGCACTGATTCTTCTCACGTTTGCAGTCTGGGATTGCTGTTCTCAATCTCAGCGTAAACAAGGCGATGAATGTATACTTCCGCAATGCTTGCTATTCGCCGTTTGCGCTTGATTGTGTGGCAACTTACAGAAATAGTTAACGTTAATAGAGTAAATAATGACAAAATGGTAGTCTTTAATTGCAGTGAATAACATGAAAACTAGCCATCTGTGCAGTCAGATGAGCAGACGTACCTCCAAAGTAAGCGGCAATGCGATAACTGTAATCATAATGTACGCTCATAACCAAAATCAATACTGGCGGCCCTGAAGACGGCTTTATCAAGGGCACAAGAAAGGACGGAACAGAGGCAGAGAGGGGCAGAAACCTGGGTTTTGGCTTCTGTCCCAGGCGTGCCGGATGAGGGGAGATAAATTATGCCAGTGCACAGAAAAAAGGTAGCTTGTAATAGTACAGAGTAGAGAGAAAAACGAAGGCGCTACGAACACAGGGTCAGCAGAGAGACTATACTGTAATGTATTTATGTGTGGATTGATATTGTGAGATGGCAACTTTACACTGGGGAGTGTTTCTGCTGGACATTGGCCCATCACAATCTTTAAAATGTTATTGGCTATGGACCCAAGCGTACTGTAATTTCTTCAGAAAAGCCTCTACTTGAATAGTCTGCTCTCCATTCATCTGTGTGTATTGTGTTTTGAGCAAACAATGCATCAAACATGAATGAATGATGAATAATTGGGTGAATCTGAAGAAATCTGTCTAGGACATGTTATTTTACCTCAAAACGAAAAGAAAGAAAGAACATTTTTTTAAATATAAGAAAATAAAAACAAAATGTTTTTACATATTTTATTAAATAATATATATATATATATATATATATATATATATATTTACATTTTTTGTAATTAATTTAATTAATTAAAAATATATTTCAATATAATTGTTTAGCAAGATTTTGTATTGAAAAAGAATATGAATTGTTGTATTAAGTAGCAATTAGTAGTAATTTAGAAGTAGAAGTATTAATGAAAAACAAAATATTAAAATAAAATATTAAATATTAAAATAAAATTACAATAAAAAAGAAAATACAAAAACAAAAGCTTAACATTCATAAATACTACTGTTCTATAATACAGTGAACAAATAGGCATAGGATTTATAGGAATATTTTTTTTTAAATAATAAATATTAGTATATTTCACAATAATTACTAAATAAATAAATCATAACTACTTGCTTCCTTTTATAATATACTTCAATAATGTTAGTTTTAATTAAAACTTTAAATGTTTATTTTTTTGAAGTTGTAAATAAAACAAACATTATTGTATTTTTATAATACTATAAAAATTCTACTAAAATAACTGCACCACTGTGGCTGAATGAATAAATGAATGAATGAATGAATGAATGAAATCAAAATGATATCTAAACAAATTACAGTAATGGGAGGAAATATGGTTAAGTGCCTTAAATTTGATGTCACAAAGCAAAAAAAATCATCAATTATGGTTTAAAGACACCAAAATGTTCATGACATCAGCGCTTGATTTCTCCGCAAACTCTCTTTTCACACCCTTCATGCCGGCTGGCTGGTAAAGGACGGCCTCAGCGTGTGGCGTCCCGTCCTCCCTGATGCTATCTCCACATTTGGCACTGCTTCCCACCGATTGCTAACAGGACTCTAATCAGTCCTGACATGCACAAACTGTTCAGGGCATCAAAATCACATTTCCAAATAACCACATGCAAAGCCGCAGCACTGTCAGGTACTGATGGGTGTTCGCTATAACGGAACAACAACATCCACAATAGTTTCTGTTTGTCACACCGCAGGACAAGCACTAGAGGACACAGACACGAGACCAGGTTCAGATGTGATCAGAGATAGTTACAGGAGCCCAAGAGGCTGTAAAATTACATCCAAAACACACCTCAGACAGCCTGATTAGGAATGTATCATTTACAATCAGGGTTTCTCAAAACACTGTGAGCTGTGAGTTAATAAAAAGCTAATACTAAAATGCAAATAAATCAATAAACAAATAAAAAATAATTAAAACACTTACTAAAAAGATCTCTTTTGTTTACCTGCATACCAAACGTGAAACAAAAGTTAAAATCAATAAGTGTGAAAAGTATGTTATCATGTAATCCATAAAAAAGTAATCTGATTATGAGCATTTAAAATGTAATACAATCTATTCCACATGCACAAAAACTAACTTAATAACTTGAAATTATTGGGATTTTTAGAAGAATGTTTTGGAATCAGGGCAGCATGATTATTTGATTAAAATGACTGAAAAAATTGTATTACAATATTACAATAATTTAAAATGAACAGTTTAACATTAAACAACAAAGAATAAATAACATTTTAAATTATATTTAAATACATTTTTTATTCTAATCCTATTTTTACGAGTGCTGTCAAACAATTAATAGCAATTAGGAAAGTTCTGATTATTCACTCCCCCTACCTACAATCCCTGCCAGACCTGGGACCATCGACCCTTGGGTTACAAGGACAACTCCCTATTCATCAGGTCACGTAATAAACAAGTTTTTATTTACATAATATTTGTGTGTACTGTGTACATTTATTAATTTTAGAGTAGGATTATTAAAATATGTTCATGCTGAATAAAGCATTATTGTAAGTACTAATATATTCTAGCAATATGCATGGCACACACACATACAAAAACACATTTTTAATTCAGAAGGTGCTATATCCTCTATAATTATTTTTATTTCCTGACTGAACAACGTGAAAACTAGCTGGCGTCTCACTTTACCCCCAGCTAGTTTACAGCGCACCGTCATAAATCAGCTGGAGAGAATCAATAGAAATAAATAAGAAAGTAGCCCACAGGGATGAACATTAACCCCCACCTACCGATTTTATGGGTTGCTACGTTTTCCAGTTTTATAGCTTCGATGCCTCGTAAATAAAGGCTGGTTACCAAAAATATGTATTTACTAAAATACCTCACTAGTGTTAGTTAATAGTGTTTTTATACTTGCATATTTTTAGTATTTACCTTTAATAATAAAAATACAAATAAATTACAAATTCGCACAATTCCATCCATAGTCTTTTTTTTTTTTTTTTTGCCTTTCAAAGACATTGTGTTGGGTATTCCGGAAACCTTCAGGCATTCAAATAATACAAATGTTTTGTTTGTGTTAAGAAACTTACAAAAGGAGAATGTTTCTGTTCTGAAGGCATGGAACATATTGTCGATGTTTTAAGTGGAACTGCTGGTCTCTAGACAGGCGCTTCACAGAGACGCTGTAATCTTCTGCAGTATCTAAATAGCTTGCGCCTCACGCTGCGCTCAACTATAGAAATGCACAGACGGCAAAGTGAAAGCACCCTACTTTGAAAAGTGCGGAGCTCGACTGAACATGAACCTCAGTGAATCCGCAAGAGGAGACTATACGCAGACATGCGGAAAAATCCACTGTCAATCACAGGTTAGGTTAATTAAAGGGATACTACTCAGCCTTGTGTTGTTCCAAACCTATACTAAAGAAGATATTATGAAGAATGTTTCTGGTCCCCATTGACTTCCATAGCGTTATTTTCCACATTCTATGGAAATCAATAGCTACCTGTAAGCTATAGCTAACATTCTTCAAAATATCTTCTTTTGGGCTCAACAGAAGAACTTAAAATAACTTGAGCGTGAGTAAACCATGACAAGAGATTCAGCTGTTCATCAGCTGGAAAAAAAAATAGTTCTGTAAGTGATTCCAACGATATCGTTTCTGTGCCTTTATCATTATTTTATCACAACTATCGCTATCTTTATGGTTGTTTTGCTTGGTGTAGACAGTCCTTTATTTTGTACTTTTAAACAGAAGCGAAGGAAAAACAGTGTGAATATCTCCAGGACAGCCATCTAAAGTTTCTCTTTTATATCCAGTTCCTTTAATACAGATTTGAGCTGTGAGATTCTGTGACCTTATAAGACAATAAAATGCTGTTTCAGCATGGGATGCACTAAAGTCATCATAATACATCCCTTGATGGGCTGCCATACACACTAAACACACTGCAAATCACAGAGGAGATATAATCTCTATGACTCTGAACTCTGTAGCGGTTTGCAGAAGACAATAACAATACGGTAGAAAACCGATTGCATTACTACAGTGACCTGCAAACGATCAGTGATATAGGTGAGAAGTTATTTACTGCAAAGTCTACACAATACATCCCGGTAACATCTGTTAGACCTTCAGAGCCAGATGCTGCAAGCAGCATTCATCCAGCGAGTTTGTGCTAGTCAGCAGGAAGTTTTGTCACCAGCTGTGAGATTCACATGTCAAATGCGTTTGTATATGGTCGGCCTTGATATTATATCTGAAAGATTTACTTCATTCCTCAGCCAGAGTCTTATCGTGGAGACTTGTGTGACATTATACAGTATTTAGAGGTTAAATGAGAATGCAGCTTTGGTGTATTACATACCAGATGATGGTGAAAAAAAACGTGTGTCAGCATATTGCGGGCTCAGAAAAGATTCACTTGGACCAAACCCAAGATGCAAAGCAAGTTATTTTGAAGAATATTTTGATCAGAACAGATGTCTGGTGTTGTAAGTCATGGTGTTTGCATGACCCCTTTTTCTGCAGAGCCATTAAAGGCTATACATCAAAGAACGAGAACTTAAAGCATATGCTGCAGTACACAAACACGGCAGAGTCCCATTACTTGTTTTTAAAGCATTAGTGGCACAAATCCCATGGATTTTTGTTGTGTTATGAACATTAGATGTGTTTGATAAACTAATATGTAATGGAAAAGTAGTTTGTTTTGACCTTCTCAACTGTATCCATCAAGGTTATTTAACAATGTCATAATTTTAAAACACTTCTGTTGATTTGATATTCAATATGCTGCAGTAAAAATATATTTTAATCACTTAATTTTTACAATTTTACATAAAAAAACATTTACAATTTGAAATGTATGTAAAACTGTCCCACGGTGTATGTGCAACAATTTCAAATGGAAAGTCTATTTTTTAAATAGATTTTTTTAACATATATCTAATCTCAATTACTAGTAAACCTTTTATTAACAAATAAATAAGTACATTTATTAAATTAATTTTAAATTGTATCCTACAGTACAACCCTGTTACCACATGATTTCCTCCCAATTACAAAAATGTAACTTTTTTTTATTAAACCCTCAATTTTTAGATTTTGACAACTTGTGCTCAACCCTGTTACCAAAACATCCAAGTAGTAGCACGATCTACGGTAGATGGTTTCTAACACACTGACAAATAATATTCGATTTTTTTGTTACATTTTGACAAAACATGTGTTCAACCCTATTACCAAAGCATCCAAGTAATAACATGATTTAAATGGTATCTTGCACACAGACACATAATTATATATATATATATTTTTTTTTTTTTTTCAAAAACATGCAATAAGTAACACGATCTAAGTTGTATCTTACACACACAGACAAATAATATGTTCTAAATTTTCCATTTCTGTACAAATGTTCAAACCTGTTACCAACATAATTTCTAAGAAGAAAAGTTAAATGTTTTCCTTTAATTTATTAGAATTCTAATATCATTGGTATAAATAAGCATTTTCTACCAAACAACTAGAGCCTCTTGAGTAAAATAAGCTTAATTTAGGATATATTTTGAGCATGAGCATTTTCTATATAATTCATTAATTAACTGATTGGCTGATTAATCATTTTCTAGTAAAGAAAATTTAAATGAAAACAAATCAGTGTTTTAAAATATATTTCAATATGCCCCATATTTCAGTAACAAGGGTTGAAAAAAGGGTAAACCCCATTTAAATGAATGAAAAAATAAATAAATAAAACAGCTCAGGTAATATTAAGCATGCACTCCTGATTTTAACAAATTGGGGTTTTTTTGCAAGTTGAAGGATCGCATTTTACCATTTCATTTTTTTTATTTTAGTATCAGGTCCTATTTTGTAACTAGTTTATGGAAAATAGCATATTACTGCATCTGAAGATCACAAGTTACATGAATATGACAAAAAGCAGATTGTGTAATTATTACATGGTGAAATCATAAACAGTGACTGTTAAACTGGATGGTACTGTATTCTTCAAGCAGAGAGGCCTTTGTTGTTGTAAATGTTGAATGTCACGACAAGAAAATGATTAGTTTTTGCACAAAACAACAAGACAGACCTCATTAGACAGAACAGCAGAGGCTAAATGTTAGCTGACCTGTTTCAAGCACAAAGGCATCCTCAGGGTGTGTCAGAGTGCATGTAAGCATGCGTGTGTGAAAACATGAGCACATAAGTATGCATGCACGTGTGCACAATCTCACACACACACACACACAGATACACCTTGTTTGGTGAATAGAAGGACACACTCAAACAATAACAACATGACCAGATGATCAAACCACTCAGAACACGGTCAGAATAATACTCAAGAAAAATCTGTATCATGACTGCAGAATGACACAATGGAACAATATCAGTTACTTCACTGCAGCTACATAATATGATATGATACATTTACAAGCTGATATGGTTGTGTTTAGGGCTGTAACGATTCACGATATGAAACCGAAATCGCGAGACTCAGATCCACGATCCTGTATCGCGGTGTGATGA
>JAUCMU010040836.1:0-16691 GCA_032275025.1 Enteromius treurensis | reverse complement strand
TACAATCCCTGCCGGACCTGGGCCTCGAACCTGCAACCTTTGGGTTACAAGCCCAACTCCCTATCCATTAGGCCACGGCTGCCTAAATTAATAACAAAAGCTGGAAAGTTTCAAAGGTCACAGACTTATTTTTGCCACTGTGTATCCAAAATTGTTATCTTCTCCTGGATGATTAAAAAAAACCTCTCTACATATAGTACACGTTTATTACATGCAAAATATGTATGCAAATCTAATTCCATCTAACGTGGTTCCATTTATAATGTTTTTTTTTTCTTTATGTGATTACATAATACACATCAGAGTCAAATACCATACTGTATGTCTCTTTTTTAATAAAACTGACCCACATAAGACAAAGTCAATAGATGCTCAAGTATCTTTCATGGAGTGCATTTTCATTTGGTTTACAGATGTAACTTTAATTGTAGCAAAAAAATGTGGAGAAAACTTCTATTCAAACTTACAAATGTAAAGTCTAATGAAGATAACATCACAGAAGTGTCAAACTAAAAAAGGTCAATAATAATGATTAATGATGAATGATTAACTGCCAGTATATCATTCTTTATTCTACTTAGTTATGAAGAACACCAAATTCAGTCCAAAACTTGCAATTTCATGACTACTGACTGATTTTGACTGCTACGAGTGAGTTCAAAGTCTGATTGTGAGCAGGGCTGGGATAAGCACTAAACATATATACTCAAGTAAAAGTGGTTTTACTTTCCAAAAAATGCTGTGTGAGTAAAGTCAAAGTATTTGAGAAAAGTAAAGGTTATCCTATTTACTTATTAGTCTTGAGTACTGAGTACTCAGGTTTGGATTACAGTCTCCTTTTAACAAACACTGTAAAATTGAATTTACTGGCTTGAGAGCCAGAAGACCAGCTATGAGGGTGCCTCTTTCCAGAGCATACAAACTGGCACGTCTGCATTTATGTGTCTTAATTGCGAGCTATGCTCTCAATTTCTAATGCAGAAAATACTTCTTTATGATCTCAAATTTAGATCACTATAATGCTTTATTGTTCTGCATGCTTGATAAACTCCAGCTTGTCTATGTTGGTTACAGCCTTGGTGCAAAGAAACAAAACAAAACTTTATAACTTCATAAAAAGTCGACCTTGCTGAAAAAAAGGATAGAACTCTACCCAATACACAATAGAAATGTAATGGATTTAATGGTTATAATAGGATTTGTATTGGTTTTAACGGTAAAATGGTGTCTACTGGTATGTGATGGATTCTATTGGTGGGACGTTAATTCCTATTGGAAAAATGCCAAAACCACACTACAGAAAGGAATTTTGTAATGTTTACTGGAAAAATTAATGGTTCATAATGGTATTTTAATGGAAACAATTAGAATTTCTCTGATGGTTTCTATTGGGCGTCTTTTTTAATTTTTTTAGGAGGGTCCTCATACGCAAAGTATATCAGGGGCCCCCCTTTCTCTCAAAGATGATTTTATTTTAGTTTCGTTTTTAAATTTGGCATGTTTTATAATATATATATAAATATTTCTTTAAATGCTTTGTGACGCCCTTTTACGTAAAATCAGGCAAATCATGTAACGTGAATGGCATACAGTCTTTTACTCTAGACAAAACAACAACAACAAAAAGTTATGGTACAAAGTCTATAGGAAGCGTTCCCGTGAGCACGATTCGAGACCTATAGTGAACACGGACAAAAGCGTTTCATTCATTCATATACCCCATATTACTTCATATTGCAAATTGGTGTGCCTTGAGCGCGTGCAAAACGGAAAGAAAATGATTACTTAACCCCCATGAAATGATGCGATTAGCTCCATAAACGGTACACAAGTGATCGCCTCAGTCCCCTTTAAAACTTCATATGAAAACGGCAGCAGACATCGATCGACTCCTCCCCGTCTTTCAGCGTGTTCTTCTGTCAGCAAACCGCGGTGGCACAGAGCGAGAAACAGACGACGAGGTGTGTGTGTTTATCGCTAGATTGTTAAAACATCTGCATCTGTGCAGTTCATTCTCTTAAAAACAGTTTACAAGATATCATATGGGGCGCAATCGTTTCCCATTCTAAGTTTTCGCTTCGTTCACCCCTCACACCACAGTTCCTCTATACAGTTATAAGCTATAACTTCAGTGACCAGCAGCCTTCAAAAGAGCTTATTATATGTTGTGAAAAAGAAAGTAAGTGATGATTCTGAATAAATTATGAAAGTATTAATTAATTAATTATTTTATTTATTAATTCGTGAACTACCCTGTAACGCCGTGGGCGTTTCTTGTGTGTTTGTTTACCTTATCCATGTGCTCTGTGTTTTGTTTTCATTTCGTTCTGCATGTGCTGTGCCTCAATTGTACCCCACCCCTCTCATTATGTCTGATCCTTTTCCAGCCGTGTCTCTCTAGTTGTTTCTTGTCTTGTCTTGATCATTCCTTGTATTTATTTTATGCCTTGTCTTCAGTCTAGCATCCATTGTTAAAGTAATGTTCTGCATGTTGTACGCGTTGATTTTGCTATTTCGTCAGGGTTCCTTTGGCTTTTCTTTCTGTTTTATTAAATATTCAAGTTAAGTTTATCTCTGCCTCCGTGGTTCCTCTGCCTCGCTGAGAAGCAAAGTCGTTACTTCATCTCATCGTTACAGAACAACGGACCACTTTTAGAGATGGCGTTCACCGCGGAGCTCGGCGTGCTCGTTCTCAGAGATCCGCTGTTCGAGGACTTTGTATCGGAGTATCACCTCGGAGTACTACCTAACTAGCCGAACGGTCGGGTCTCGGAGACTTAGTGAGCTCCCGGACATTAGGGGCTTGACGTGGAAATTCGCACTGTTTCTGTGCCTCATGACAGTATGGGACCAAGCGGGAGGGCTTCAATGCGCACATCTCCGCCTCCGTGGACTCCGGTCCGCCTTCACGGTCTGAGGAGCCGTGTGATATCCTGTCGGTTCCGGTTTCACAGCCAGGAGTGTAGTCACAAAATCTCACGGTCCCTAGCCCGCTAGTAACGGGTCCCAGCCCTGTATCACGGTCCGAGGAGCCGTGTTATACCCTGTCGTTCTCGGTTTCATGGCCAGCAGAGCCTGTATGGGACGTAGATTTCTCATGGCCCGAACTTCCAGAACCTGTAACAGACTGGGCCTTTTCATGGCCTGAGCCACCCAAGCCTGCAGTTCAGGTTCCTGATCCGCCCAGGAGGGCCTCTTCGCAGTCTGATCGGCCCAGGAGGGCATTCTCATTGCCTGGTATGCCCAGGTGGGCTTCTCCGCCGTCCACTCCGCCTAGGAGGGCGACTTCACAGACTGTTCGGCCCAGGAGGGCATCTTCGTTGCCCGGTATGCCAAGGTGGGCTGCACCGCCGTCCACTCCGCCTAGGAGGGGGACTTCACTAACTGTTCGGCCCAGGAGGGCATCTTCGTTGCCTGGTATGCCCAGGTGGGCAGCTCCCGCAATCTGCTCCACGCTAGAGGGTGGACTTCGGCGCTATCTTATGTAACACCCGTCCTGTGCCTGTGTTTATGTTTTCTTGTCCATGTGCTCCGTGTTTTTATTTACATTTCAGCGTCCTCGTGCTCCTTGTTTGTAACCCCACCCTCTCATCAGTGTTTCACTCCCGTCCAGCCGTGTTTCCAGGTATTGTGTATTATGTCCTTAATTGCGTGTCCTTTATAGTCCATGCCCTGTCTAATGTTCGATGTGAGTCGATGTTAATGTCATGTGTATTCGTGTCCTGGTTTATCCTCTGTGTACCCTGTCTTTATTATTAAAATTACCTGGTTTTTGGAAATCCTCATCTCTTGGTCCTTCCTCTCCGCTGCGAAGTGCAGCGCAGCATGACATACCCTTTAATGATTTTAATTATTATTATTATTATTATTATTAAATAAATTAAATCATACTCTAAAGAAGAAACTAAAACTACCAGCAGGTTGCAGTAAATGTATCGTTTGTGTAAATATATTTAGATCATTTAATTTTCAGAAGAATGACATGAACATCTTCAGCCTAAAGCTTAAACGTCCTGGATGTTGAGAATGAGTTGGACATTGTGGTGTATCAAGAAGTAAAAAATTATATAAATCCTATTCAGCTTCTTGCACAAACCGATCGATTCGTGTCTTAGGACATCTATGTATCGTCCATCTATGTATGGGTTTAATTTGGATTTGTCTGTGCATGTTTTTTTCACTCAAAGATTGCGTGCCCATTGAGTTGCATTATATGACTGACAGACTTACATTGGTTTAAGATAAAAATCTTTGTTTGTGTTCTACTGAAGAAAAAAACTCACCTACATCTTGGAAGCCCTGGGGGTCAGCAGATAAACATTACATTTTTGTTTTTAGGTGAACTACCTCTAAAACATGTTTGTCCAAATTGATTATTACAAATATAGGAAGATAAAAAGGGTTTATAAATATATTTTATATAAGTGTAATTTGTTGCTGTGATCAAAGCTGAGTTTTCAGCATCATTACTTCAGTCTTCAGTGATCTTCCAGAAATCATGCTGATCCTGTCTTTGGGTTTGTAGAGTTTCATCTGTCTCTCACGCTGGAACTACAGATGTCTTCTTGTCTCTCATTTAAGGATGTAAAGAATTCAGTCTCTGAACTCAAAGATAAACTGCATCAGTTCTACAAAGAGGAGGCAGAAGAAGATGTGTTCTGTAGGTTTCTGGGTATAATTTATTGTCAGAAATATGTTCAGTGCCATTCAGTAAATATAAAAACCGCTGTTGATATAACATTCTATTGACATGGTAATAAATCTGCATATGTGTTTTTATATCCAAAGTGAAAACCATACAGGACTTTATGACTCCTCAATATCAGACCAGAGAAGATTTTCTACAATGTGAGTAACTATGAAAACACAAATTTGTCACATTTGGTTGCTGAGAATTCAAACGTTTTGACAGCAGCCATTTTATACAGCAGCAAAAATTCAATATTAAACTTTTAAAACATTCAACACATGCTTAATAGAGCTGATAAGAGCAAATTAATGTCATGGTAACTGTAACACAGTTCGGTAACACATCACTCTTCATAGGCAGTATGTTACCAGTTAAATGCGTGTTTTTGCACATTTAGCAAAGATTCAAAATAATTTGGCATGTATCTTCTACAGATTTCCATCTGTTGACTGTGGATCCAAACTCAGTGAATAATTGGCTCCGTCTGTCTGAGGGAAACACAGTGTTGACTTTTGCTGACAAATACCAGCCAAATCCTGATCATCCAGACAGATTTGATTCTTGGACTGAGGCGTTGTGTAGAGAGAGTGTGATGGGATGCCGTTACTGGGAGGTGGAGTGGAGTGGTGATGGGGCGTTAGGTGTAGATATAGCAGTGACCTATAAGAGCATCAGCAGGAAGGAAGAGGGTCCTGAGAGTGCAGCTGGACGTAACAGTCAGTCCTGGTGTTTGTTCTGTTCTCCAGACTACTGCTCATTCTGGCACAATAACATAGAGACTGTTCTTCCTGTGGTCAATGTCTCCAGAAGAATAGGAGTGTATGTGGATCACAGCGCAGGGATTCTGTCCTTCTACAGCGTCTCAGACACAATGAGTCTCATCCACAGAGTCCAGACCACCTTCACTCAGCCGCTCTATGCACTGATTGGATTATATGAGAACTCAATGGTGAAACTGTGTCATCTAAACAATTAAACTGTGCAGAACTTGTTTTATATATTTTTTGTCATGTAACACAACGATTCGGTTTCAGTAAGATGTCAAAGGGATCATGTTTTGGCTATTTTATAATGCTTATTGTAATTTATACACTTAACTGTCATTTGTTTGAGCAAGATTTATTCTTTGTGAGAGTTTTGGTTAATTTAATTCCCATCCTGCTTTTGCATGCCACTCTCTGTTTTATCATTCACACGAAGAGATAAGGAATGACTTAATGTATTTCCGATTAGTGAAAGATAAGTAGTGGAAATGACAAAATAGCATATGTGGGGAGGGGTTACATCTTGAGAAATATAAAATGTAGACTTTTAAAATTTCATGTAATTCTTTTGGCTGTGAGTTTAGCTTAAATATCCTAATAAAATATTTGATAGTTGTGTAGATGCAAAAACATGTTTGTGAATCTTTCTGGACTGAACCAGATTTCTGGACTGATTAATCTTAATTTTGTCAGGGATGCTCACACAAAAAAGACCAAAAACCATAGTTCACACGAGCAAAGCAAAAGACAGCAAGAAACAGATTTTAACACTAAGTAGGAATGACGGGGAATCCTCGCTTAATAAAAACAAAAACAAAAAAACATTCAAATGTATATTGAAATAAAGTAAAATACAATCTAAACAGTTTAAAACAAACAGATGTCCCATTAAATCGATCAATTAGATTTTCAAACACATCTACTTTTCTTGCTGCTTTTTCGTGTTAAGACAGGTTGGATGCCACAGACTTTGTTTTCTTAATGTAACATTAACTTCACCAACATAGCATGATTTAATTATTGTGATATTTAGTTCCTGCTCAAGATGGAGACAGCAGAAAGCCATCCTGTTTGTTTTATTTAGCCTTTAAAAAAAAAAAAAAAAAATACAAAACGTTCCAATCATGTTACTATATATTAACTCAATAAGGAAACAAAAAGAAATACAATAAATTTTCCATTAAAAAAGAAAGAAATTGAATTAATAGCCTACATTCTAAATACATAGTAGAGATTATTTCTAACATACTAAGTGAATATTTGCAGTAGAGTGTCTGAGTGAAGACTATTCAGCGATCGATGCCCAGCTTTTTTCTTTGTCACTTTGACTGTGACATGTCTTTGATGTTACTGTTTGTTATAAAGACAGTCATGTTCCTGACAAAGTTTTCCGTCCATGTGAGTTTACTTTACACCGTAAACCCTGTTGCCATTATCTCCTGTCAGTACATACCATCTGGGCGGACGAAGGATAAAAAGTTCAGAATGTGTGAAATTAGGTGTTATCGCTTTATTACGGCTAAAATATCAACATTCGGTCATACGACAATACTCCACAGCGAACGCTGCTGGTCTGCTGCTAGCCTGTTATTCCTCACAGCCTCGGTTTCAAATTAAAATAGCGGCGACTGAATAAGGCATATTGAATGCACTGACACTGGGATTCGTTACACTCCTAATTAGTATATTAGATGTTGCTATATGTATATAAAACACAAATATATTTGCCTGTGTTACTGAAACATGTTGTACATAGTTTTCTTGACACATACAGTATAGGCTCAGTGGCGTAACTTAGTCATGACGGGCCCCAGTGCAGGCTATGAGGACGGGCCCCCTGGGCTGCACCATGAAGCACATACAAACATACAGACCTCGTGTCTAGAAAGAGAACCCATTTAAGCAAATTTGTGCCCAACCTTGTCGCATCCACACCAGGCTCCAACCTTCACTCAGTCACCTAAGCTCACTCTCATCAGAAGCATTGATCACCATCACCTGATCCAGTACACATCTCCAATCAAGAACCACATATAACCACACACCACTCTGCACACAGTGTCCTGCTCTGTCTCAGTGAACGTTATTACTTACCTGTTGAACTTACCTCTCCTCGTTGTCTCCTAGATCCTCTCTGTGTGTCCCAGCTCCCAAGGAATGCACTCCTCGTCTCTCCAACGTCTGTGGTTGTGTTCGTCAGTGTGTCAGCGTCTCAAGTCTGTGAGTGATCGTCTCCATCTCCGGTCCACCTGGAAAAAAGAACCATCAGTTATCATCCAGTATCATCTCCAAACATACTCCAATGTTTTATCTACCTGTTTATTCTCTCCACTGCATACCTGTGAACTCATTGTTAAATAAATACAACTGTTGATTGAAGTTACCGTCCGTGTCCCGTCCGCTTCGTAACAAACCTTCTTAATTTCGACCAAATAAAAACAGTATCTTTATCAGTTTCTTATATTAAATTGAACTGTAATCTTTGCATGGCTCTCTCTTAAACACGCGCATACACTGTCCCACGACAACTGCACTCCTCTCCGAGAGAGCACAACCATCGCGGCACGCATGGTCGGATGTGGCTGAAAGAAAGAAACATTTCCATTTCATGATAAATTCATTGGTCTGTGTTAATAGCAGGTGATCTATCGCCAGAATCTGTTATGATGAGCACTCGTTGTCGCTGTTCTCTATTGGCGCTTGTGCTTCCTTCTGTTAAAAACACAGAAACAAAAACACAAACGTGTCCTTGCCTTGATATACAATCACTTTAACAAACACCACTTTGGTTTTAATTAGAAAAAAAAACCTATTATCTGGATTAGAACCCGCAGCCTCAGAAATGCTTGACAAAAGTTCTACCGCTAGACCAAAGCACACAAATAGCATTTATGGATTTATTCCCTGTTGTAAAAATTCTCGACATGAAGTATATTTTATTAATAATATTCCTATATATATAATAATGTAATAACTTTGTCACCATGGGCCCAGTTCGCAGCGGGCCCCCAGTCGCACGGGCCCCAGTGCAGCTGCACTGTCTGTAGTTACACCATTGCAAAGGCAACATCTCAAAAATCTCAACCAACTAGGATTTGCGTCTCAGAAAGATACTGTTTAAAACAAGCTGATATTATGGAAGCAGAACCCTAATGTGTTTTTCAATTGTAATATTTCAGCTGCGGACAGGAAAATGAGCATTTGTGTAGAATGACCCTGTAAGGAAATATTAGGTTTCTTAAAATCAAAAGAAAAGGAAAGGATTTTTGTTGAACTATGAATTTCATTCGAGGTATGAGAGCATGTGACTCTGCCGACAGCAGAACGAGTTTGAGTCCACGCCTCTATTTAACAGCAGCGAATACAGTACCTTCAGATCGATCGACGGATCCTTTCTCCGTAATTCATCCAAACACACTATAAACACTTGAAGAAACCTGTCACAGAAGCAGCATTGGGGTGATTTCTTCAGACAGGTAAGACCAGTTCAGTAACTGCTGAAATCTGAATCTGAATCTAAGCGAAAGTTAAAAGAAAATATAAAACTAGGAATAGAAATAAGAAGTTGGATGTTTTGTCAGCTGGTCTTCAGTAGCCTAATCAATTATTTTTTTAGTGTATAAAACAAATAGTAACAGTTTAGAATAACGTCCCGTTGTAAGTCATTTATGAGTGATTAGTTAATGATGAAATGTTCATCTACAAAACATTCACCAATGATTAATAAGTGATTATTATGTTTAGTTAATTAATTTACAAGTCAATTACAAGTTGTGATATGTTGAAAAGCACAAAAAATATATTTTTTAAATTTAATAAAGTGTGTAAACCCTTTGTCTCATTAGGACAGACGATATGTTGGGTAAAGATGGTAAACACATGGAGTATTTTAGCACTGTGCACCTCATGTGAACTTCGTTTGAGGGTAAAACTAGTTCACATTATCAGTAGATCCCACACACTCCACAAGAACACAATCATCTGTCCTAATTCTTAGTCTTAAATTATCTTTTGAGCTAATGTACTGATCCTTACAATTTGTTCCATTCATTTTCCTATAAATGCAGCGTTGCACATAATTGTATACATAGGGCTCAGCTGAGGATAACAGATGGATATTTCATTTGAAGAAGTGTTCCTTTATTGCTCCGCAAAGTAAATACATCTGTGTGTATTTGATTTTAGAGAAATGTAAGACTGAAGATTCCCCGCTGTCTCCAGACAAATGAAAAATAACCTAAAATAGATGCTTTTGCTAAAAAGTGCTGATCTTCAAGAGCAAAAGTTGTTGAGGTAGGTACTGTACAAGGACTTCTGCAAAATTGGCACTTGTGGAAATGCTGCTTGACATCTGTTATGTGTCGAAGTTAAAAAGAAAAGAGAGAAAGCTGCAATTTTTACCCCAAGTTTAGCAGTCATGTTGCAGCATACGTAAAACCACATTTTTTTCTGCAAAACGTATTATTTTTCATTACCTAAATAGGATGAGTAGCTTTTCTCATATGTTAATACCACACAACTAAAATACAGCAAACACTGAATGATCACCTAATTTATAAAAAACCATTGAATCCTGAGTCAATGTCTAAAGCAGTCCAACAAAACCTCTCTCACACCTTTTCAACTCTACACAATAACCTGATCAACATGCCACTCTCATAAATATTTAAATTTGCCATCGATACAAACTGCATTTCAAGAAAAAATTACGACCGATCAGGAAGATTGCACAAATCCTGGACCATTGGAGGACCAAGAACCTGTGATTTGAGGAACAAGCATTCCCATTAAGAAAATACATATTAAAACCCTATGCTTCAAGTTAACTTAAAATTGCCTTGCTGTCCTTTTTGCAACTCTTTATTGAAATATTCACTTTTCATTTGCAAACTGTTAGTTCATAGCTTAATCATGACAATTCTCAAAATATATTTTACCAGCATTTGTTAGTAAGCATAGAAAGTGCGTTGGCTTGATCTTGGTGGACTAGATCTGCTGTGCTGTCGCTGAAGGAGAAAGAATACATCTGAAATACGCATAACTTGAATTCAGACTGCTGCAAGAGAATTAGGGAGAATCCCTCAAGCTGATAGGCAGGTGGTGCTGGGGAGGGTGGAGGGTTAGCTAAATCCAATGGTGTGCCACAATGAACTGATTTGATACAAGTTAGGAATCAATTTGCATTTACATAGAACAAATGATTGGATGAAGCAACTGGCTTTTAGTAAACCAATCAGCTGTTCGGAAGGATTTCATTAATGATACAGGGCTGTAAACACCATATACATCCCACACGTCCCCCCGCCAATAATTAGAAATGGCCAAATGTCAACATTCGTCAATTACAGTACAAAATAATTAAGCTAGCAATTCAAATAAAATTAGCCTTCACTGATGCTGAGTGCAAAGCATCAGTTTGACATCATAAGAGTGCGAGGTAAATTGGAAGCTACATATTATTTAATGTTAGCCAATTGTTTTACAATAAAAATGTTACATGACTGAGAACAACAGTAATATTCAGTAAAGCGAACTACTTGACTTTTCCTCAAATATTCCCATTTTGAGAGAGGGAGTGAGACCTGAAATGTAATTATGCGAATTACCGGCATATGTTCGTCTGTCTCTACTAACAATAAAGTTGTGAATTTCAAATACATTACTAGTGAGAAGTATAATGTAGTGATTCAGTATGGAAACCCTATGTCGCAGGGTAGTGTTGATAGTTCTTGTGTGTGAGACAAGTGACTTGCATGTGTGCGTGTGTGTGTTTATATATATATATATATATATATATATAGGTATAAGTATATATAGGAAAGTTGTATATATAGGAAAGATGTTCAAGACATGGTAACAGCCTTGGACTGAATTATACACTGATTTCTATATTTATACACTGCAGTTAATATTTGGATAGACTTCATATAAATAACAAATCATTGTAATAAACATACGTGACGAGTTAGACAATGCTTTGTCACCATCTTATTGACCATAAATAATTTCCACTTCAAATTAGGTCACAGAAAATCAACACTTTACTGCTTAAATATTCAATATATTTACTGTAATTTAATTGCATTTGTATTAAGTGTTCCTTTTATTTGCAAGGTGGGACTTACTATGATGAGCCATCATATTGGGCGTTCCACTTTCTTCCTTTGATTTTAATACCATTGGCCCATTACAGCTACATCCACATGTAGGATACAATTCTCTGAATTTCAAAACGATTACGCTCCCAACACATGCTTAAAAGGCTAATAGGGTTTTGCCTATTAGCAGCACACCGTGTCATTTGATTTTATTGTTGTGCGATATGACTGCTATTATGGTGCCAGAGAAAGGATACTGCAGTCTCTCTCACTCTAAAAAAAATTAAACCATAAAATAAAAATCAGATTATAACAGTTAGTTTGTCAATTACTTTAAGGTGTTTGATAGACAGTAGCACTGTTTTAATATTGCTTGTACTACATTGTTGTTACATTTTTTGGACTTCCTAGTGTAGTTCAAGATGTTCTGACCAATGTTAAGTTCCCTGTCATTAACCTTTAAAGCCTTAAAATGAAAGACAAACACATTTACAGCAATGCTATTACACTCTAAATCTGTTGTGCTCCACAAGGTTGGATATAATTTTGCACAGCCAGTGTTGTTAAACAAATCTCAGCTGTTCTGTTTATGCTGACATAACAGTGTAATGGTAGCATATTTGACTTTCACCGCAAGAGAGATTGAGATATGTTTTTACTTTTGTTTGAGTCCAAACGATTTTCTATGGTGATTCACAGCATGTCACAGAGTTCTTAACTTTTTTTTCTTAACTGAAAATATTCCTTTAACGTACTATGTTGCAAAAAAAAAAAAAAAAAGTTTAATATAAAGTATTCTGGTAAATCCAGCTCATGCAATGTTAGTTTGAGAGTGATTCCTGGAAAAGAAAGATTAATAGTGACAGAATTACAGTTGGTTTATTGCAATCCTGCCTTGCAAGTGAATACTGGAAAACAGTCACAGTCTGAGACCATGCTTGCATTTATTTATATATTTATTTGAGTTTAATTCACATTATATTATCAGTAGCATATAACTATTTAAGTGACAGGAACATCTCAGTATTCACATTCTTGTTTCTGCTTCTTCTTCGCCGTGTATTGATCAGAAGATTTGGAAAAGCATGTCCTACTGTATAACGGTCAAAACAACCTGATCTCACAAAATTCTGTGTAGTGACCACGGACTCTTAACTCAAAGTTCTGTGTTAGTATCTATCACGTAATGGCTAAAAATTCCGTCATGGGCTCACGGAAAAGATTACATTGTAAGTCAGTGACAGGCATTAGTCATGATCCACACACGGATAACTGGATTCAAATTTTGGGTAATGATATTGCCATTATTGCATATGTATTCGGGTGTGATTTTTCACTGTGAACATTCACATCAGTTTTATTTATATCACTTTATTTATACCTTTATGAGCACGTAACTCAGCACCTACACTCGAACCTAGCATCCATTAATGAAATACATGATAAACCGGCAGATACAACTACGGACATTATTTATTAAAAATATTACAATTCTTCCGAGGCTGAAGGATAGATTTGCCATCTGCCGTGACTCATTTGTGCTGCAGCGCATGCTTTGCGTACATTAAAAAAATGCTGCCAGGAGAATCCTTACGTCAGGCTTGGTTGTAAATTTCTATTGGCCCTTGTGTGTCTCATGACCAATAACGTCATGCTGTTGTTGAATGCTATTGGCTCTTGTATGTCTCGTGATCAATTGGGCCATTGTGTCTTTTTGAATGAGATGTGTGCGCGGGATCATTTCAACAATTAAAACCTTGTATTTTATTCTCTTCTTCGCATAAAGACATTTTATGGCTTCAGAAGGACTTGATTTGTAACACAACTTGTTTGTGATGCTTTTTTTCACTGCGTTTGGTTAGTTTTTGCAATAAATACCCGTGACTGCGTTTATATTGTCTGTGTGTGTTTTATATTGGTCAGTAGTGGGTAGGTTTAGGGTAAAGGTGCTACAATGAAGGTATACATTTACAAAAAAACAAATTCCGTGTGGATCATGGCTGATGCCTGTCACTGGCTTATATTGGTATCTCTATGAGCCCATCACGGAATTTTCAGCAATTCCATGACACTAACACTGAGTTTTGAGTTAAGAGTCTGTGGTCATCACGGAATTCTGTGAGATCAGATTGAGTCAAAATGATGGAAAATGCAGTCAATGGCAGGTTAGTACCAAGAGTATTCAAGAGTACCAGGATAGTTTCAAACTAATTATTATATAGTCTGAACTTCACGTAATAAGGTATGATGGATCTTCCAAAGGTTTTGCTGCAACTCTCTTTTCCTTTTCTCCGCCAAACATGTAAACACTTCTGCTCCTCACGGGACGGCTTTAACACAAGTGAGCAGTCAGCAATGATGTGCCACAACAGATTACTGATTGAAAGCCATTTAATTATTCTCTAGTAACACGCCTTTGGGCCAGTAATCATAGATTGGCGATTCTTCATCTTCCTCAAAGTGATTGTGACCTTTCCAGGCTGAGCCGAGCGCTAGAGCAACAGCATGTGAAATTGCATCGTTTGGCCTAAAGACTAAGACGGTGCGTCTAGGTCATTAGAGGAGCGGAGATTTGCTTGTTGCTGATCAGGCTGCCATTGTCCAGCATTAATCTGTCGTTTAATCTGACTTTATAAAGAAGCGCCCAGGGAGAAGTTCACTCTGAGAGCAATCTGATTCTGAACACAGCACGCCCTACAGAGCTCCAGGGACACGTCTATTGTTATTACGTTCTGCTCACTACTAACCAACGTATTTGAGCCGCGCGTGTTCCCAGGCAACAAGCAAAACGACTATTAAGAAAAGGGCTGTTGAATAATCAAGGCTATAGGGCAATTTGTGCTAGGCCAGGAGCATTTTCCCCAAGGACTGGTGCCTCTTAGAAAATTCTGAATGTAAAATAATAAAATATTATAATTTATGACACAGGTGTCCAAATGAACAACTGCCAGTAGTAACAATGCATGTTGATGTTACTTTGTTTCACAAAAATAGGGTATACTTGAGCATATATGGACTAAAATGTAATACATTTTATGTTGAATCAAACTAAATATTTCTTGCTGAAGCTACATTTTTAATGTGTGTTTGACACTGTATACAGAAATGACTTTAAATTATCTTTTGGGAGTAATCAACCAACCAATGAGCCAACCAACCAATTAACCAGTGTACCATAGTGACTGCTGAACAGTGGCCTTTACATTAAATCACACTATTCAGCCAAATAAAAAATGAATGCACCGTTTTTATTTAATTTGCTCATCAGGTGCAGGTCAATTACCAGCTATAATGAATGCATGAATAATTTATTTCCATGTCTCTCAGTATTAGAACACAATTTCTGTAGAATTAGCAAAGTGCTGATGTGAATCTAATATTTAGAACTCATCAGTGAATCAGATGAATGAAGATTCATATGTAAGATAATTGGTTCAGTGAAGCTGAAATACTTGGCATGCTCTTTAAAATTGCATACAGATGGAAACTGTACATTGAATAGCAATGGATTCCAAGTGAAAATGGCACCCACAATACCTTTATATATATATTTTTTTTTGATTACTTCCTTTCTGATGTGATTTGAATTTTGAGACAATTTGAAGGAAGACATGAAGATAAAAGGTGGATTCGAACCTGGGTTTATCACACGAAATGTATACAATACACATTTTACTATCTGCACCACGAGAGCTGACAACAGTTATACCGTCTTTTGTAATGTTGATTTGCACAATCACATGTTGGTGGGAGGAGTTAGGTATAACTAGCCTATGCCAACAGGGCAAGCTATTTGCACTTTACTGTAAGTGTGAATAAATAAACACTCTATTTATAATATGGCATTCAATTCATAAAGTTTCTCAATTGCTAGGGGCTTTAACTATCAGTCACATCAGTCAGGTCATCATCATCATCAACTGCTGAAAATAAATCTGGGTCAGCAACTGTTACATAGCAGTCAGACCAAGAAGCTTGTTTGTGAAATCAACAGTAGGTGAAACCGAACATGAGGAGATGGGCCTCTGGGGCTCCTTCTGATTGTTGTATAATCTGAGCAGCTAGACCCAATCAGAGCTCACAGTATTGTGGGACAAAACATGACTAGACAGCATTTATTTGGCATTATGCAACTTGTTCTGGCTAGAAGTGAGACCAGAATTAGACGCGATGACCCAATTCACCACATAAGAGGAAGCGGCAGCCTGAGCGACTGAAAGGCCTGAAGACACACATCATCGGCTCTGACATCCGCTCCAGAAACGGAGAAATGAAACTTTTGTTCAGATTACTGACATTTGATGGATGAGCCTTCCCAGTTCATGTGACAGAAGGCAGATGTCAGACAGATGTGATTGCAGATTTTTTGATTAAATTTTTAATGAGAAGCGCACTGAATTCCACTCAGTATTGATGCACGATTTAATTGTCTTGTCACAAGCAAGCCGATATTCTGCATTGATGGCTGAATTTGATGCTTCCTTCTGTTGGAGGAGACAGGGGAACACAGGGAGACACGATCTCTTTGTGCCGCCACCGTGTCGCCATGCCAGAGGCGATGTCCTGCCAAATGCATAATGTATTTCCGTTTTCTGCACTTTATGATTTGAGCATGCACCTGAAGCGCATCCCTTGCGGAACCCCTGGATAAGGCCACTGCTTGCAAACACTTATGGTAAACCAGTCGCAGGGAAATCCATCACAGCTGTCAAACTTTATACTCAAGTGAAAATGATTCATTTAAATTATTTAAATTGCAAAACTAAAACTAAATTTAAACTTTAAACAAAATTATTATTATTAACTTGCACAATAATGGCTGTGATTGGTAAATTCGGTAACTCTTTCGATAGTCCCCTTTACATATTCTACTAACAGTAAGTAACTTTGCAACTAAATGTCAACTAGCAGTTATTAGAGCATTAATAGACTGTCTGCTTAATATCTCCTAACATTTAATTTTAATGGGTCCACAACACACTACATACTGACTAACTCTTTTGTTGGAGCGTTCCACACGGTGGGTGCAATGCTCCAGTTCGAGCTTACCTACTGTTATGGCAGTGGTCAAGTCAAGTCAAGTCACTTTTATTTATATAGCGCTTTTAACAATACAGATTGTAGCAAAGCACTGAACAT
>JAUCMU010040509.1:0-16721 GCA_032275025.1 Enteromius treurensis | reverse complement strand
ATACATTTTTTATATTGTCTGGATCAACTAGCCGAGTAGACAGATATGAATGTTTATTCATAACCATATACTGAAAAATAAGTAGGTCTAAATATTGTTATCTAATGCCGATTATTTAGCTAACAAGCATGCTAGTGCTAATTTATAGTCCTTTTTAGATAATGTCCAAATATTTTTTTATATATAACACCTGAGGGGAAAAGAAGTAATGACCTCTGGGAGTAAGGTTTGAGAAAAAAAAAGAAAATATAATATTTTCCTTCAAATGTTTATCCTAACTTATTCTTATGTCATATATAACGTTCTGTGACGTTCTGCAAAACAATAACCTAAGCTTACAAACACTTTTTTTTCTTACTGGTGAAAATTAGTCACTTAAATCTGTTTTCTCTCGGGGACATTGCAGTTTAAGCTTCACATTTAACATTACTGCATCATGCTCGTCAAAAATATCAGGTACTTTGAGCACCAATATTATGAAAAAAAAGTGCTATATAAAATTAAGTAGACCGTAAAAAATTGCAGTGCTTTTTTACTTAAGTAGATAAAAAACAAGTACTTTTATACTTTAACTCAAGTAAAATTGAAAAAGGAGTACTTTTACTTTTACTGGAGTAATATTTTATAGTATTGATCTGTACTTTTACTCAAGTACTTGATTTGTGTTCTTCGACCTCCTCTGTTTGAATTACACAATGTACAAAAAGGAGTCGGTAAGCACTTTATTCTGTGTAGCACATATGGAGTTGCATAAGCCTTGTGGATCTGTTTATAATGTATAAGTTGATGAGCAGGATTCTTGAACATCACTGAAAGACTTTCTCAAATCCAGTCCCAATTCAGTTTGTAAAGGGGTATCTCCTTATTCCATATTTTGATGATTGAAAGTGCAGCAGAGTCATGATTAAGCAGTTTGTTGTAGATATTTGAGACAGCTCCACGTGACATAGGAAAATTTACCCAGCTCCTCAATGGATGAGTGACCAGATTAAAGTTCCAAGGCACTTCCTAAGCGCGCATTGTACTTCTCAACCTTAAGTACAGAAAGTTGGAATTTCTATGGAGATTGTAACCTTCTTTCAAATCCTGAAATTACCTTAAACCCCGTTTATCAAAAAAATCACCCAAAACCAAAACACCTTGATCTGACCATGGCTTAAAGACAAAGGGTTTTCCCCCAGATTTTAGATGATATTATCATATGATTGGTGATTCTTTTGTAAATTGGATATCACATTACTACATTAATCACATACCACATTAGTAAATTTGCAAACATCATACCAAATTTTAAGGGAGTCCACCACTATTCTATTATTCAATTGTCTAATTTTCTTAGGTAAACCAGTAAATAACATGTCTTGTAGTCAGTGTGGATGCACAGCTGCAGCTTTGATGCTACGCCAAGCAATGTCAGAATCTATTTCCTACCACGTCTTAAAGGAGCGGAGTTGACATGCCCAGAAATACAGTTGGTAAACAAAAATAAAAGCCTAGGTAGAACGTTTATTTTAATAATTGCAATCCTTCCTTGCAGAGAAAGTAAAAGTGCTCCCCATCTCTCTAGGTCCCGTCTGATATTATTAAATACGGAACTATAGTTTTGTTTGACCACAGCCTGAAGTGAAGGAAGAATCTGAATTCCTAGATATGTAAATACATTATTAACTGGAATTGCGGAGGACACGGGTGTGATATCACCACGCACAGACAATGGCATTAGTACTGATTATTCCCAGTTAATCTTATACCCGCATCACTAAAGTCATTACATATTTTAAGACGTTGAGTTATGGAGATGGAAATATCAGATAAATACAACAGAATATCATCAGCGAAGGGAGAAATGTAATGTGTGTGATTGTCTATAATGATAGGAGAAATTATATGGTCCTGACGAATTGCCTGGGCCAGGGGTTCTAAAGAGAGTGCAAACAACAATGGTGATAGTCGACAGCCCTGTCTTGTACAGGTACCTTCACCCAGAAGAAAAGCACTAGAGCAACTTCTTTAGTTTTAGAATTATTTTCATAGGAGGCAAAAAAAAAAAAAAAAACAGTTCCCTCTCAGAAAACATTTGGTTGCTTCCTATAAAATCTGTGGATTTACAGCTAAACTGGAGTTCTCTGAGAGGAACAAAGTCAAACTATCCTGTGGCTGTTTAGTAAAATCATCTTTCAATAACAGAGATGTATTGAAGCGCCATCTTTTAGTCCTTTGAAATCTTGTAGGGGGACACAAATCACTGCCGAATGGTCAGAAATCAGCACGGGAAGAATACCAATGCTGTTTACACTCTGAATAAGACATTTTGATAATAAAATATTATCTATTCTTGTGAAGGTCTTATGTCGGAAAGAATAAAAAGTATAGTCCCTAAAATTTTTATTCTTCATCCTCCAGATATCACATAAGTCATTATCCATAATAAAATCATTAAATGCTTGTGAAGAGTGATCCTTATATATCACGGAGAGAGAGTTATCAGTTGAAGGATTGATGACTGTATTAGCATCTATACCCACCACCAGGCTGCAGTCACCCAAACTGAGAAAGAGCTTAGTAAGTGTAGGGAAAAATCTGCATCAAATTTATTAGGAGCATAGACTGAAACAAATTTTTTTTTATTATTATTCCATGATCCTGAAACATATGTAATCCATCCATGCTCATCACCCCCTGGTTTCTCTATTATGAATGGAAATATTCTATTCTTAAGTGTGACCACTCCCCTCAAAGTGCTAGTGTAAGATGAGGAGTCTATCATTTTAAAATGCCTGTTTTTACTACGAGTTACATCTGAGGCCCTAAGGTCAGATTCTCGTATAAGGGCAATATCGACTCTTTTACGATGTAAATAGTCCTGGCATTTAGTTATCTTTAACGGAGAATTCAAGCCATTAACATTCAACAATGTCATGTTGATATCATTCATGACACTTCGGCATGTGTTAAATACTTGAAACAGATTATTCCAAAGTAACCGTGCATATAAACAAAAATGTCACCCAAGAAAACCTCCAGGGGCCTATTTTAGAAAGGAGGTTAAGTGAAAACTCTGAGTTTGTTAACCCTGATATAAAGGAAACTCTGTGTTTTCCGTTTCAAAAAGGCTACTTGAACTACTTGAAATAAGGAGGCACAATGACAATGTGGCTGAGTTGAGTCGACAGCGATTTGCGGCGTCAGGGTAACACCAGATCCCATCGGGGTGTCAGCATCCAGCGATGAAACAAACTTATCTTGGAGAGAATCTGCTCACGACCATTCATCACTTCAACCACCGCGGGTATAATAGGAACGACTCAATGCCCAGTTGTTGTAGGCGTTTCCTTCTTTCCGACATAACTTTCCTTGTTTGAGACGTGCCCTTACTGAAATCTGGAAAGAACCACAGCTTTACTCCTTCATGGTTTAGGGATGGAGAATTTCTGGATTCCTTTAGGATTGCTTGCCTGTCATTGTACCGGAGAAGCTTAAAAATCAAAGTGTATGCTTTCTTCCTGGTGAAATCTTTGTTCGCATATAGGTCGGCAACCACTTAGGAATCTGGGTCTGCAGGAACTGAGGAACTGCGTTACCGCCTTCGGCACCTTCAGGTAAGCCCACCAGCCTTAGATTATTTTGTCTGGCCTTATCTTCATAAAGCCATAACCTCTCCTGCAGCTCGTCCAAAAGTGACGCGCTAGCAATGGAATCTTTTTTAATGTTGCGCACTGTGGTTTGCATATAATCCATTCTGTCCCTGATCGTTTTGCTGGTGGCTTGTTTGTTTGAGGGAGGAAGGGCTGCTAAAAGCAGAGAACTTGATTGACCATTAATCACTTGATTGACTCATTGGCATGTAGGGTCTTGCCCAGGTGTAAACAGGTATGAATTAGCACATCTAATTACATGTAGATTGCTCTCAAATGAGAGGTAATTCCTATTGTCTTGAGGTGGATAAAATCTCAATGCACATAGCCTACTACTTGCAGTGATCGAGCAAAGACTGATAAGTTTGATGCAATCACCAACTGCTTAACGTCCTACAACCCTGGTGTACATATCACCGTTGATGAACAGCTTTTCCCATCAAAGACTTGCTGCTGTTTCCTGCAGTATATTAAACCTGACATGTTTGGGATCAAGTTTTGGGTGGCTTGCGATTCTAAATTCCAAGTACATTTGCAATGTCCTCCCATATATTGGCAAGGACCCCAGTCTTCCCACTGACCGAAAATGTACTCATGAGGCTGATGGAACCATTCCTAGACAAGGGCAGAAATGTTACCATGGACAATTTCTCTACATTGCTGTCACTTGCTCAAAAACTGCTTAGCCGGAAAACCACTATCCTCGGCACAGTCAACAAGATTTGCTGGGAAATTCCTCAATCCACTAGACACACGGATCGCACTGAATTAACCACTCAGGTATGTTGCAGGTCTTTTGTGGTTCTACGTTTATGTGTTTCTTATTTTTAGAATCAACACTTCCAAGTGTGTCATTGTGTGTAAAAGTGCTATGCAAATAACAATTTATTTATTTTATTTATTAGGTGTTTTCAACCACTGCTGCCTCGCTGACGGCGTATGCACCCAAACGCAATTAGACAGTCTATATTTTTAGCAGCATGCACAGTATGGTTCAGACTGATAATACCACCAAAAGGAAGCCAAACACTGTCACCCTTTACAACACCACAAAGTGTGATGGTGCGGGAGTACACTGTCCGCACAGAAACTCGACGCTGGCCAGTTGCCGTGTTCTATAACATGACTGACATGGCAGCATTGAATGCACATGTCAAACATGTGTTCACTGCTACAGATACACGTGTGGTAAATGCAGACGGGAGATACCATGGCAGTGCCAGGGTTGTGTGTGATTGCTGAAATGTATTCACTCACTTTGTATTATTATTTGTAAATATGTGTACAAATGGTTAGTTTTTTTATTTTTTATTTTATTTTGTACTGTTTTTTTCCCCCAATAAATCTCAGCAACAAAGGGGGAAAAAAGCGTGAGTTGATTTCTCCCTAAGATGGCAAAGAGAAACACAAGTTCCCTGAAGCATAGCCCCAACTTATTTACTTAACAAAAACATCAGGTGTGAATCTCTCGCTCATTCACAGAGAGCGCAGCTAAAAGTTGCAGAGCAGGTTTTGCCAAAGTTTCTGCTTTAGGACAAATCCCTCCTTTGGTTTGGCCTTTACAAATTTTTGGCATACAGAGTATGACATGCAATATAAAAAGCTTTTAGTTTTTTCTGGCACCTCTGTGCGAGAGACAAAGAAACTTTCAGAAAGAGAAGCGCGTCTACCAGAGAGACAAAAATTGCAGCTTATTTTTAATTTTGCAAGCTGCAGTTGTTTTGACTGTACAGAGGTAAAAATAAATTGCAGCAATCTCGATGATGATATAACTTAAAATATAAATTCTCACAGAATGCATTCATTACCAGTATTTTCATTACCAATATGTTGACATCTCTTTGTGTTTTCAAAAACCCAGACAAAGTCCAGACACATATTGCCTTACTATTTTTGTTCACTGTCATTATGGTTTATTTGATCTTTGAATTATCGCGAGTTCCCTCTTACGTCTTACTCCAGGGTTCCCTTAGCCATTTATGCACATGCACACTTTTCAAAAACAGCATTTAGAATGGACGAGCATTAAATACATAATTAAAATGGAACTCTCAACCTCAAATGCAGAAATATTAATTCATGCGTTTATGACCTCGAGGTAAGATTGTTGTAATGCTTTTTTGGGTGGTTGTTCTGCAAGCTTGATAAATAGACTACACTACAGCTGGTTCAAAATGCAGCAGCTAGAGTACTTCCTAGAACCAGGACGTATGAGCATATTAGCCCGGTTCTGTCAACACTGCACTGGCTCCCTATCAAACATCATTTTATCTTATCTTGTTAATTACTTATAAAGCCCTGAATGGCTTAGCTCCTCAGTACTTGAGCGAGCTCTTATCACATTATAGTCCTCCACATCTGCTGCGTTCTTAAAACTCTGGACATTTGATAATACCTAGAATATCAAAATCTTCTGCGGGTGGCAGATCTTTTTCCCATTTAGCACCTTAACTCTGGAACAATTTACCTAAACTGTTCAGGAGGCAGGCACATTGTCACGCTCAGTCAAAAGGCAGAGACAAGAGGTAATGTGAAGCAGGTAAGGTTTAATTTTCCACAGCTGGTTTTTACAAGGCAGAGGAGATCGAAGCAGGTAAGCAACACAGGTGAGGATCGTAGGTAGGTATATTGGTGACTGTGATGAGGTAAGATCGGTTGTGACTGATCCAGGGACAGGTGACCGTGACATTGTGACATTACCCCCTCTTCCACAAGCATCTCCTGATGATCGCATCTGACGGCGAGGGCGGCCACGACTTCTGGAAGCAGAACAGGTTGGATGGGATTGGTAAAACTAAGTGGTAAGAAACTAAGAAGGTAATTGAGGGATCGAGTATGTCCTCATGATCGACCCAGGCCAGCATCTCTCCTCTGGACCATACCCTTCCCATTCAATTAGTAGTGAGGTCATAGCTGGAGGTGGTAGGTGACTTCGTTAATTCTGCGTGTGATGGGAAAAGGACCAATATATCGAGGACTCAGCTTGCGGCAGGGTAATTGGAGGTTAATGTCACAGGTGGGGAGCCAGACTAACTCTCCAGGTTGGTACTCGGTGTAGCGGCTTGCGGTTCTCCGTTCCAGGGAAGAGAGGTGGTTGATATCCTAGCACATTGAAAAGGGGTTAGACCAGTAGTTTCTTGCCTTAACGAGTTCTGGGCATATTCAGTCCAGGGTAGATACTGGTTCCAGGAGTTCTGATGGTCGTGGCAGTATGCTCGGAGGTAGCGGCTGATTTCTTGAATTTTTTCGCTCCGTCTGGCCGTTTGTCTGTGGGTGGTAGCCCGAGGATAAGCTGATGGAGACTCCCATAAGACAAAAGAACTCCTTCCAGACACGTGATGTAAATTGATGTCCGCAGTCTCAATATCCTCTGGGATCCCACAGTGTCTGAAGACTTGAGAAAATAACTACTGAGCCGTTATCAAACCAATATGTTATCCAGACAGGGAAATTAATTTACAGGCTTTAGAAAGTCTATCGACAACGACTAAGATGGTATTAAAACTATCGGATTCATCCAGGTCTATGGCAAAATCTATCCCTATGTGGGACCAAGGGATATAGGTAACGGAACCAGCTTACCCCTGGCCAGATGATGGGGTGTATTGGTGATGGCACAGACGGAGGCCATCCGAGGCCACCAGAAGCTGTTCCGCAGAAGTGAGAGTGTGCGTTGACTACCTGAGTGTCCGGATCCCGGGGAAGTGTGCACTGACTCCAGGAGGCTCTGACGGATAGTGAGTGGTACATATTGCTTTCCCTCTGGGACCCCTCGAGGGGCAGGTTCGTGAATCAGGCTTTGGCAGATTTGATCCTAAAGGGACCATTGAATTGAAGCAAGGAAAACTGATGGTGGCAGGACTGTTTTGGGAGTTTCAAAGACAGGATCTGGCTGGTGGAGGCGAGATAGAGCATCTGCCTTCGTGTTCTTCGTGCCAGGTCGGTAGGTGATGGAAAATTCAAACTGGGTGAGGAAAAACACACATCGGGCTTGTCGTGGGTTGAGATGCTTCGCCTCGCAGAGATACTGAAGGTGTTTGTGGTCGTTGATAACGTGAAATGGAAATTTTGTTCCCTCAAGCCAGTAACACCATTCACCACGCTTTATAGCCAGCAGTTCTCGATTACCCACATCATAATTTTGCTTGGTTGACGACAACTTTTTTAAAAAGTATGCGCAGGGGGGAAGGACCGCAGACTGCCCATGCCATTGAGAGAGTGCGGCTCCGACGCCGGCCTTAGCAGCATCTTCCTCAACTACAAACTGGGAATCAGGATCAGGGTGATGGAGGATTGGTGCTGTGCAGAATGCTGTTTTGAGTGAAAGCCTCTTGTGCAGCTGGAGTACATAGAATCTTGTTCTTCGCTCCTTTAAGCAGAGAGGTCAAAACAGCAGAGATTAAACTGTACCCAGCAATAAAACGGCTATAAAAATTGGCGAACCCAAAGAAGCGTTGTAATTATTTTACAGTTGTGGGGATTGGCTATTCAGAGACTGCCAAGACTTTCTTTGGGTGCATTTCGATCCCTTCTTGAGAAATGAAGTAACCCAAGAACTGGCCTCGATTTA
This sequence comes from Enteromius treurensis, assembly GCA_032275025.1. NCBI lineage: Eukaryota > Metazoa > Chordata > Actinopteri > Cypriniformes > Cyprinidae > Enteromius > Enteromius treurensis. Next base: position 8,516 of record JAUCMU010040509.1, on the reverse strand, counting down.
GGTGAAACTCACATTTCTCGCCTTTGAGAAAGATTTTGTACTCCCTGAGGCGTTGTAGCACCTGGCGGACATGGGAAACGTGAGTGGTTAAATCAGGTAAGTAATTGAGTATATCGTCTATGTAGAATATTACGAACTGATGGAGCATATCTCTGAACACCTCATTCATAAAGTTTTGAAATACCGCAGGTGAGTTGGATAAACCATACGGCATCACACAGTACTTGTAGTTACCGCTAGGGGTAACAAAAGCGTTCTATCATTCATCCCCTTTTCTGATTCGGATGAGATTATAAGCACTACGTAAATATAACTTACTGAAGATTTTTGCCAACCTCAGTTCCTTGAGGGGATGAGTGGGAGAGGATAGGCAAATTTGATAGTTTGTTTATTAAATGCTTGGTAGTTGATAAAGGGGCAGAGAACAGTAGAGGGATGAATAAATTCTTGTTTCAATGTCTCAGCTATATAGTCATCCATAGTTTTGCGTTCAGGCAGAGAGAGCGGGTAAACCCTTTAGCCAAGGATGCATCAGGTAGGAGGTCTATTGCACAATCCCAGTGATGATGAGGTGGTAACTTTGCAAGCTTACTGAACACATCCCGATAATCCTCATACTCAGGTGGGATAGGTGATTCAATAGGTATGTCAGGGCTTTCGATAGAGGTAGATAGGCAGGGTAATTTCCGCTGAGGAAGAGAAGATAGACAGTCAGTCTTTGCTCCATTTTAGCACTTCACCTGTTCTCCAGAGGATTTTAGAATCATGTTTCTCAAGCCAAGGTCGACCTAACAGCACATCCACAGTAGCATCTGGTAGGATTATAAAGGAGATGGACTCCTCATGCAGACAGCTGATCCAAAGGGTAAGTGCAGGTGTTGATAGGCCAAGCGTCCAAGGCTTAACCTTGTATGGTGTTAATGCGGTAAGCAGATGAGCTCTTGAGTTTCCAGCAGCACCGGAGTCGACCAGCGACAGGGAAAAGGTGTGTGTCAGAGACAATCATAGCATCAATTAAAGGAATGGAATGCACATTACTGACGACATGTCCCACACTCACCGTTGTTCTAGGAGATCAAATAGGGCATTGTTGCAGAACGTGCGCTGGGTTGCCACAATACAAATAGAGTCCTCCTTGAAGCCGTCGGGTGTGCTCGTGTGCGGTGAGATGGTAAGTATCTGTGTGCATCGGTTGTTCTGCAGTGCTTGTTGAGGGCAAAGAATCAGAGGGACTTTCACAAGCAGTTAAGTGCTGGGAAATAGTAATCGTTCTTTTTAGGAAGGCTTCGAGCCCCACGTTATCATCGTAGATGGCCATTTGCAAACGAACCTGAGGACTGAGACCTCGTCGAAACACAGCCAGGAGAGCCAAATCATTCCATCCACTTGTTGATAATTTGCGAAATCAAAGTATATATTCATGGATAGGCAGCTTTCCCTGCTGGAGCTGAAGTAGTTCTTCCTGCACAGTGATGGCAGTGACTGGTTGGCCGAACACTTGGCGAAAGTGAAGAAGGAACTGTTCTAGTGAAGATATATACAGGCTTTCTGTGGTCCACAGAGCCTCTGCCCACTGCAAAGCCCGCCCTGATAACATGGTGATGATGAAGGCGATCTTAGTACGATCTGTGGAGAAATGTCGTGGCTGTGCTTTGAGTATTTGCAGAAAGGCATGATAAGGTTCATTTGGAACTGCTGCCTCCTCCTGCTCCATGTTGCTCAACAAAATCCTCTTTGTCTTTTGATGGGCTGAGCTTCTGTCACGCTCAGTCAAAGGCAGAGACAAGAAGTAATGTCAAACAGGTAAGTTTTATTTTTTCCACAGAAGGATTTCACAAGGCAGAGGAGATCTAAGCAGGTAAGCAACACAGGTGAGAATAGCAGGTAGGTACAGTATATAGACCCTTGAATTAGCAATAGTGAAATTCAGTCTTGGTGATGATAAGATAATGATATTCAGTCTTTGAATGCCAGGCAGGTAGATCAACTGTGGTAGGCAGACAGGCAGATATAAGTTCCAGGCAGGCAGGTTTAGGTGCTTTAGAATCAGCGATTCAGGCAAGTTAGGCAGGCGGATACAAAGACAGATTTCCAGAGCGTTTGCAGATAAACACAGGGAGGTAACCTTGAGCTCAGCCATCGAGTGAATGTATGAGTTAGATTTTATGATGCGCTGGTAATTGGAGGCAGGTGTCAGTATTCAGGCGATTGTGATTGGGTTAATGGAGCTGATCCGGGAACAGGTGACTGTGATGAGGGGAGTTTGGTTGTGACTGATCCAGGGACAGGTGACTGTGACGTTGTGACATTACCCCCTCCTCCACGAGCGTCTCAAGATGCTCGTATCCGAAGGCGAGGATTACAACTCTGGGAGCAGAACAGGTTGGATGGGATCAGTGAAACTAAGTGGTAAGTGGTAAGAAACTAAGAAGGTAAGTGAGGGATTGAGTATGTCCTTGTGATCGACCCAGCATCTCTCCTCTGGACCATACCCTTCCCATTCCATTAGGTATTGGTAAGTTCGGTTGTGACTGATCCAGGGACAGGTGACTGTGATGTTGTGACACACACTCTGTTTAAATCAAGACACGTCTCTTTACTATGGTTTACACTTAACACACTGTGACGGGTCTCCGGTTCTTAGTACTACGTCTGGCCAGTGGGCGAGGCCAGGAGGCCCATTAAGTGAACGATCTCCACCTGTTCTTCCTGCCATAAATATTGGGGCTGTGCTGGCATGTGGCCTGTTCCGGCTTCTTGTTTTGTTTGTATAGATTTTATTATTAGTAAAACTTTGTTCGGTCGGATGGTTTGAAATCATGGTCTGACCGAAATATTGTTTATGTTGATTTTGTATTTTTATCATTTTTTTACTTATGTCAATAAACACTTTTCATTGTTATCCAACGAACTTGACTTTGTTCTCCATTGATTTGCCACGGCTTTGAGACTGTCGTGTCAGCATCAATACACATTTATTAATCAAGTCCGTTAAAGGATTGTTAGGCTGCATTAATTAGATCAGCCGGAACCGGGAACACTCCCCTTTACACACAATGTACTCGTTACATTGTAAAATGATTAATATTAATATTAATAATATTGAACTGGAAATTAGAGACAGATCTTGTATTCGAGAAAGTAGCCACAAGGATTACATTAGTCTGGATTGGCCCTCTTCCACTATCCTCATCAGGGAACAAAACACACTAGCAGCCTAATGTTCCTTTTTTATCGATTACTTTTAAAGGATTTATTTTAAAATGGTAAATATTGTTTTAACAGTAGTTAAGGCCCTCCGGGTTCCCCTCTGAAACCAAGTAAAGAAAAATACCCCTCTGAGTGCAAAATATTTTGCTGCAGTACAAGATTGAAGTCCATCACTCACCTGTTCCATTTATTATAATTGTAGAAGTGAAGATCTGGAAGGGTAATGTGTTGTTTCTAGCTGCTTGAACTACAGTGTTCACTATCTGGGTGCTATTGGGTAGAACAGCGTTTGCTCCAAATATGACATCCATGCTGTTTTGGATCCTTGGCAAACTCTTTAATTTTACACCGCCATCACTGGAGAGTTTGGAATTAAGATTCATTTATGAAAATGGCATGTTATATTCAATCAGTAAGTAAATTCAAGAACAGCCCATCATATTCATACCTGAAGCTTGTTATGGATATGGTACTGAATGATGTAGGGTAATCAGCCAGGAAAAAAGTTTCAAGCTGCAAAACAAGAGTTGTTCAGAATTGTCTTTCTTTTGCAAAAGCATTTTACCCAAAATTCACGTCATACTTACCCCTGTTTTTATCAGCAAAGCCCTGTTCTGAAATTCAGTAGAACTTTTATTGGAAAGAACAGCCTCAAATGTTCCGTTGGTGAGGATTGTCAGTGGAATTGTCTGCACTGATTCTACAAAACAAATTAATTGATAATTAAAGAAAAAGCAGTTGCACAGGGATTGTCTAGGTAAGTTAGCAAAGTAAAATTTTAGAAATCAGGCAGATGTAAATCAGCTTACTAATGACGGTAATGGAGGTGGCATCAATGGTGAGGTTGAAAACTGCCGTTGAATTAGCAGCTGCTTCTTTTAGTGTCTCCACAATGTCTGTGTTGGTGGGGATCGGTTCAGTCGATGCTTCGCTAAACACTAACTCTACCTCCGCCTTTACGTTTGAGTCAGCCCGGGTCCTGGAAACAGCTCTGCAGGAAAAGGTTTTGCAGTTTATAATTACATCCATATCTCCAAGATCTCAGTGCTGTGATGCAGAGATGGGAGAAAGCAGGTTTTGTTAAAGTACAACTTAAAGTAAATGGTTAGGGAAGCTAAATAAACGTAAACTTTTATAAAGGAGAGAAAATCTTGCCAGAAAATCTAGTGAATGTAGTTGTCACATAGAACACAGTGCACGCTGAACAGGGACAAAGTACACATAGGAGACGCCCACCTGGGCGGATCAGATGGCGGAAACGCCCCCCAAGGCGAAGCAGGCAGAGGAGACACCCTCCAGGCCCTCCTGGACAGACCAGACAGCGACGATACCCTCCTGGACCGAACAGTCTGCGGCAACACCCTCCAGGGCGGGCAGACGGCGGAGCAGCCCACCTGGGCATTCCATGCAATGAAGATACCCTACTGGGCCGAACAGTCAGTGAAGCGTCCTCCAGGACAGAGCGGATGGTGGAGAAACCCACCTGGCCATACCAGGCAACGAGGATGCCCTCCTGGGCATCTCTGTGGCCGGTTCAGAGTCTGGTGAGAGTACCTGAGCGGCCCTAATCGACAGACCCGCAAGGATTTGAAACAGCTCTCCTGGCTGTGAAAACAGAACCTACCTAGGACCAAAAACTCCTCGGACCTTGATATGGGGCTGGGACCGTTACTGGCGGGCTAGGAATTGCAAGGGTTAGTTACAGCAATCCTGGCTGTGAAATCGGAACCAACATGGAATAACACGGCTCCTCGGACCATGATACGGGGCTGTGACCCGTTACTTGCGGGCTAGGAACCACAAGGATTTGTGACAGCTCTCCAAAGACTAAACACGGGGCACCTGGAAGACACAGCTGGCTGAGGATCAACACTAATGAAATGGGCAGGGTTACAAATGAACAGAACACATGAGGGAACCGGCGTGAAAACAAACACATGAGCACGTGGACATGGTAAACAAACACAGAGCACACTGAACAGGGACAAAGTACACATAGAGACGCCTATGGCGTTACAGTAGTTTAATGGAAAATAAATCTTGAAAATGTTACATTTAAGCTTTGAGAAATCATCTTAATTTTTTGTATTAATTCAAGCTTATAGACCAGCATGTTATTAATTAAAACATTATATTGAATCCATTGTAAATTGCTTTGGATAAAGGTGTGGAACAGGAGTGTGAATGAATGAAGTAAGCCAATAATTGAAAAAAATCAAACTTGACTTACATGAAAGCAATCACAATGGTCCTGACGAACAGAGGTCCATACTTATTCTTATAGATTACATCAAACTGTGAAAACAGTTAATAAGGTTCAGGAATGGTCCCTAATATTTTATCAAACAATTCCAGTTTATAGAAGTAGATCATGCTGTGTTTAAGATTCAAACAATTGAACAAGAGTACTAATAAAATTTTTATATATATATTTTTTTCTTTCCAGAACTTTTAGATAAGTACAAAACTGTGTTTTGCTTTAGAATTTTACTAATATTTAAAATAATAGTTATGATAATAATAAATGTTTCATAATTATTTGTATCTTTGCAGATGGTTATTCTTCTGTAAATCACTGAATTGTTTTGCCATTTGAAACGTACCGTAGTTTGTACTCTTATGGCCAGGCTCTTAAATTCCGGAGTTTGAGGGTTTGACAGTTGTAGAACAAACACCTCAAAAATGACAATCTGTATGGCAACAGTTGGTGGTGGACGTGCTGGTGCTCTTGTTGTGGTGGCTTTCGTTGTTGTTGTTGTTGTTTTAGGTGTAGTTGTTGTTGTTGTTTTAGGTGTAGTTGTAGTTGGTGTTGTTGTTGTTTTAGGTGTAGTAGTAGTTGTTGTTGTTGTTGTTGTTTTAAGTGTAGTTGTAGTTGGTGTGGTTGTAGTTGTAGTGGAACTGGTTGTAGTGGCTTTGGTAGTTGTGGTGATGGGCTCCCTTACTGTTGTGTGAGTTTGGTTGTATTGTAGAATATTGAAAAATAACCACAGCAAGAAAAAAAGCAGTTCAACAGATTTAGTTAAATAACACAGTTGCAGGAAACATTGTAATTTTGTTGAATTATGTTGTTTGACTTACGTGTAACAGTGGTGATACTAAGAGTGACATTAGCTTTCATAATAGTGTTTATTATCTGCGCATCAGTGGGTAAGTTTCCAAATGTCACATTCATTTCAGTGATGATTGACCCCTCACTACAGAATGGAAAGAGTCATTGTCATTTTTTTTAGTGCACGACTGAATACTGAAACCACTTAGGGTGTAGCACATTTGTAAGAAGTGTTTTTGCAACTATTTTTAGTTTTGTGGCATTAAGTAGTTAGTTCACCCAGAATACCCCTCAACATAATAAGCATTGTTTAAGTACAGTAGACAACACACCATCCTGAATGTGAACAGCATTAATTACATTCTCCAAAATGGTGGAAGATGGTAACTCTTGGAGAAGAATCATTGAATAAATTGTTATTATTGTTTTTTTTTTTTGCACACAAAATTCTCTTATTCTCATGGCTTTATAAATACAGTTGAACCATTGATGTCACATGGACTATTTTACTGATGCTCTCACTACGTTTCTGGAACAATGCAGTTGCATTGCTGTCTAAATAGGGACAGAGAGCTCTCATATTTTAGCAAACATATCTTAATTTGTGTTTCGAAACTGAACAAAGGTCTTACTTGTTTGAAACGACATGAGGGTAAACTAACCCTAAACTAACCCTTTAATTCTTTTCAGATGCTGTGTATCAGATGCTTCATTTAAAAAAAAAAATGTATTCATTTTTAAAAGGATGAAATACTCACAGGAAGCGAATAACTACCAGTCCTTTGAAGGAGGGCAATGCATTTGTAAAGTGTGGTGTCAACTGGGAAAAACAGGATGACAATGTCAGGTTCAGTATTTAGTTTTAACAAAACATGTAACATCATCAACATGAGCCATAACTGTACTTTAAATAGTTTCATCAGTCATCATGTATTCCTTTTTCATACGGTATATACTAAAATTGTATTATTATGTTAGTCCATCATACTGGTCTTTTCCTGTTTTCACCCATTTATGCTCCCATTATTCATAATTTGAAAATTCAATAATTCATAATTGTTTCATTATGTCACAAATGCAGCCATCTAGCTTCGTCTGAAGATGGAGAAGTCCTCATCATACAGCAGATGAAAATACAGCCATTAATGTTTTGGGGAAAAAACATCAGTTACACATAAATTGTGGAGCGGTACTAAGAGAAGACCTATATCTGTAACTTTCATGGATTCACAGGCTGCTAAAAATTACAACTGTAATGTTGTAATAGAAAACTAATGGTACTAGCAGTTCTAGTTAGAAGTTATAGGTGAATTATAAAAATAATTTTGAAAGGATTACATGGAAATTAGTAATTTATTACATTTTTGAGTAACATGAACAAAGCTAGTTTGCACTATTATCTATAGTGAACTAGTGTATTAGAGTACATAATTAAATACTGAATATATTCAAATGCAAGGAATTTGTCACTATATAACTTGTAGTGCAAACTGCATGCCTTATATATTAGCCATGCCACGTACCGTATCTTTGACTTTCTTTTCTCTGTTTTTATATGCTTCTGAAGCTGGATTTGAAAGATCAGTAAGAAAAATTTCACTGCTGGAAAAACTAATAAAAACTGTCTGGGTTGTGTCTGGGGTTGATGAATGAGCTTTGGATGTGGTTGCTGGTTCAGTCTTAGATGTAGTTGTAAGTGAGTTTGTTATAACCACAGTTGTAGACTGAGTTGTACTTCTTGTAGGTAGGGATGTTGTTGTCTGCGTTGTGGTGCTTTGTTTGTACGTAGTTGATTGTTCTGTTGAAGATGTTAAAACCCTACTGGTCCTTGGGTCAGCCGTAGATGTAAGTTGTGTTGTTGTTGTTTCTGAAGGAGGAGCTGTAGTTGGATGCTTAGTTGCTGTTGAAGGTGTATTTCTTGTAACCTCAGCTGTAGATTGAGCACTACTTGCTGTAGGTTGGGATGTTGTTGCTGTCTGTGTTGTGGTGCTTTGTTCAGATGTAGTTGACTGTTGTGTTGTAGATGTTAAAACAGATGTGGTTGTTTGTGCAGCTGTAGAAGTTAAAACAGTACTTGTTGGTGGTTCAGCGATAGATGTAAGTCGTGTTGTTGTTTCTGTAGGAGGAGCTGTAGTTGTGTGCTGAGTTTCTGTTGAAGGTATATTTCTTGTAACCTCAGTTGTAGATTGAGCACTACTTGCTGTAGGTTGGGATGTTGTTGCTGTCTGTGTTGTGGTGCTTTGTTCAGATGTAGTTG
>JAUCMU010040319.1:0-16741 GCA_032275025.1 Enteromius treurensis | reverse complement strand
GTAAAAGCTCAAAGGCAAATTGGTCTCTCTGGCGAGTTCCCATATGTAACGTCGAAGTGATTCGACTGAAAGGGTAAACTTGATTTCCAGGGTCACTATTTGTTTCAATAAAAATAAGATTTATTGGTTGAATACTAACTAATTCCCAATATCAAACACAAGATCTAAATGAAATGGGCTTTTCAAATCAATCCAAAACCACCTAAAAATCTCTTGAGTCTGCTTTAATTTACCTCGTAGTAACTTTAAACAACTTTCCCAATATAGATTTTTCCAGCAGTAATCATCCATATGCATCAGCATGTAAACACATCCACACAGAAACACTAATGGTGCCCACGCACAAACCATGATGGAGTATGTTTGTGTCTGTGTATGGTTATAACTTATAGATCAGAGGACCTGTGGAGACTAGAAGGCTTAGCGTAAATCAATGCATCCCACACATTCCAGTCATCCATGTCTTCGTTATTCAGCAAAAATGTCCACGCAGTGATGTGCTAATAAGATTATTTATTAATAGGTCGAGCAAATGTATATGTTTGGTTAGATTACTGCTTTATTACTTAATCTAATTTCCTCCTCATTACCTCCTTGTCTCTTTATTATCTAGTGTTATCTGTGCCACTGCATACAGAGGATGAGGATGATTGTGTTAACAGTGGCTGGATGAGATGAAATACTTACTTGCGGAATGTGGGAATGCCGTGGATAGATCGTCCGGGTGATGTCCCGGAGCTCTGGCTGCGTCCAGAGAGTAGACTGTCTGTCTCAAACTGGAAAGTTCCATCACAGTCATCTGGAATATCAAGGAATTCACCATCGCTCCATACCTTCACACTCCCATCCATGGTCTGATATTTGATCTCTATGGAAATACTTGTCTGAAATACAGAATAAATAAATAGCTGACAATTAAATATCATATTTATGTCAAATAATAAATACACCCATTTATTTCACTTTTTTTTACTTGTTTTCAATGTATTATGTTATTATGTATTATAATTAGTGAAGTCAAATGATTAATCATGATTAATTACATCCAAAATAGAAGTTTTTGCTACATTATATATATGCATGTGTACTGTGTGTATTTATTATGTACATATAAATACACACACATACAGTACCATATTTTGAAAATATTTAAATTTATACATTCATATTCGTAGATTTTAAATTATATATAAATGTATTAACACAACACATTTTTCTTAAATATATACATGCATGTGTATGTATATATATATAAATGTAAGCACATGCATGTATATATTTAAGAATGCTGAATAGAACATGTGTTAGAATATGTGTCTTCTCATTTTGGACATTTTTTGTTTTCCTATCCATAATATTTTAATTTACTTTCAGGAAGCTTCTATGCAATGTACTGGAAAATGAATGAATGTATCGCCCTAAGCAAAACAAAACATGTCGAGTCAGTGTTCACTATCGTAGCTCAAAATGCAGTAGATCATTTTTATTTATCTGTATTAGTGCATTTTATAAGTTCTGTATAAAATTGAAATTAATTACTACATAAACATTCCTTAGTTGACTGGTTTCACTTGGACACTTGTTTAATCCTTACAAAGCTGAAGAAAGGTAGAACGATAAGGTTTAGGGTTAGGTGTTAGAGTTAAGTGTTTGGGTTAGGGTCATGCGAACCCATGTGGCAGTATCAGTCTGTCAGCATCAGTTACCCTTTCCTTCTCATGTTTACAAACTCATTAGAAGGAACAAGGAACAATTTAGCCTCAGTCCAACTTATCCCTGTCAACTGCCTGATGGTCACTTCTCCCAAGGGAATGTCATACAAAGGGGGGGAACCTGAGCCCTGCTGCAACTTTACTTAGATATAACACTTCTTTAATTAACCAAGACAAATTCTTGAGGTATCATTTCACCAGGAAAAAAAATAAAAAATCAACAATCTGCAACAACCACATAAATGTTACAACAGTCTACAAGTACATCTACAAGTAAGTATTTCTCTGCATAGAGTGAGGAATAGAAATAGAAGAGAAATGTCCAATAGAAAATATGTTGGAATATGTCTCTTCTCATTTTGGAAAATTTTTGTTTTCCTATCCACAATATTTTATTTTATTTTCAGGAAGCTTTAATTCAATGTACTGGAAAATGAATGAATGTATCACCCTAAGCAAAACAAAACATGACCAGTCAGTGTTCACTATCATAGCTGAAAATGCAGCAGATCAACAAAGAAGGATTAATGTAGAAAAAACATTTAATATAACCTCCACCTAAACCGATATATTTTTTTTCATAGAGCTGCTATCAACTGTCTTGACACTGGGAGATGAGGAGGATCCATACAGCAATCATCCTGCACATGATGGTGGATATCACAGAGAGATAGAGAAATAAAACTGAATTGTCCCTTATAGCCTCCGAGTAGACATGTAACCATGACAACAATTTTTTGTGCAAGTTTTGAAAAACCAGACCCCTGTGGTGAGATATGTGAATGGATGTTTTTGTGAGTGGGTGTGTTATATGAAAAAAAAGAGCATTTCTGATCTGTCAGACCAGAACATAAACATGCACACACACTGCCTGTGATCTTCAAGTCTCACCCGTATGGCTGTGTTATTGTCGTCAATAAGAGTGTCAGACACCTCCAAGTGACCCTCCTCCACCACCTTCTGCAGAACCATGCGAAAAGTACCAATTAACCTGCAAACACACACACACACACACACACACACACACAAAGAGTCAGAGAGCTGTTAAATAAATGTAACAATGTAATACTTCCCTTCACTCACTTTGGTTTAGCGAAATTCGCACTGAACTTATACAGTAAGGGTGGTTTGGTCACAGTGAGGAAAATACACTGTGACAACTACAAAGAGAATAAAAAATAGCAACACTGTGAAACACACACACACACCAGACTCTATACAGGAACTAAAATATCTAAAGTATGTAAAAATGAGACAAATATCTAAACTCCAAAGGCAATATCTTTATGTTTTATATCTATTTTTTCATACATTTTATGATCAATTATACTATTGTTTAAAGTCTAAGACAAGATATTTTTCTTTTTAAAATAACTATATCTAAACACTTAATTTATTGCTGTGATGACAGAAGCAAAGGTTTAATCCTTTAAAATTGAAACCTAGAAATGTAGATTTGGTGCTTAAGCAAAATTTGCATCACACTTGAAAATGGCTGTGTAGTATGAAAATGTAATACATTTCTCCAGGCTATTTTGATTAATAGAATTACATAGAATATATCGGCAATTTTAAAATAACACATTTTATTTTTAAGAAGCATTAATTATTAATTTATTATTTCAAAACAAAAAATAGCAAACAGCCTTTAATAGCATAACTCATACAAAATCATTGGGAAAATAATAGTAATTTGGCTGCACAGTAAAAAAACAAAAAAATGATATATTTTGATTGTTTAATCAATACTGAACACGGTTCCCTTTATAAATCATGTAGACATTTTCCAATAAAAAAGAAGTTAAATTTATATATTACAACAAGAGAGCTGCAATCACTCCCAGTCCCAGCCACACAAAGACATGCTTTTTATGTCACCACAATGTATGTTATAAATTTTGAAGCATACAATTAAGACGTTTCTTATAGATCAACAAACACATGGGCGATAGTGATGTGTCTTTGTTCTGATTGTTAACTCAACTCTCTGTATGAAAAGTGACAGGCAGTGAAGAAAAGCAATCACAACCTCTGGACTGACCAATTAAATGCCACATGTAGTTAGCTTCCACACACTCTCTCTTGTCTATTACTGCATCACTGTCAGCAAGAGAAAGACAGGCCGGTCTATCCATGTAGTCAGTGAATTTGTTGAGAAAACACATCAAACCATTTAAAGTCCTAACAGTTTTAGCACCTGCCTCTGAGCTACAGCTGTATTCGGATGTGAAAGAACACACTCCGCACCATTGTTCATTCTCAGGCACTCAATAAAGGACAGTAGACCATTGTGATTGATATGTGCCAGTTCAGTGGTAAAATAATGGCTTTGTGACTGTCGGTGAACCGCATGCATCCACGGGTGAATAATTCACTGATCCTGGATCAGGTTCTGGCTCCCGATCCACTTTTCTAAAGACCCCACATACATTATTGATCCTCTGAACAAACAACAGACAATTGACTTTCATCTGCTCCATAATTTACTGTGTCCTGCCTTGTCAAGTCGCTAGACTTTTGTTGAAGAGGTCAGAACTGGAGAATTTACAAGCCTTTGACTAACTTTGTAAGGGTTTACAAATGAACAACTATCTTTCAAGCATTACTCAACTATCAAATTTATTTCCCATAATACATACTGAAACAGATTTAGTCTTATAACCATAACCACCACTGACACTGACGTCCACATTTTATTAATTTAGCAGGCACTTTCATCCAAAGCGACTTTTAATTGGGGAATACATTAAGTGTATTATACATTACATACATTAAGTTTCTAAAACAGGTAGATAGACACAAGAAATGCTCGTAATATTAAGTTCCAAGCATTGTTTAAATAAGCTTTCTCCTAAAAAAAAGGAGAAAATGAACATTGAGCAGGACAATGAATCTTTTATTGCTAAAAAGTGAGAGAAATAGAACTCAAAGCAGGGATGTATGTATGTAATACCAAGGAACTGCTGAGTAATTTTCACTTCATTAGTGCATAAAATAATGAGTGCCAGTGTTGGAGCAAGAATTTGACGTTTTGCAGCATATTTTACTGTAGTTGTCATCAGCAGCAGATCCTGTTATAGAGCAGGAGTGCTCTCTCCTGCACAGCTCTCTTCCAGTGATATCAGTAAATTAAATGCATGAAAATGCAGCCCCACTTCTGATATACGTCCACTGTCATAAAACATTGCATTACATTGGACTCAGACATTCTTCTAAACTACCTCCTACTACTTTTTAAAACACAGTGATTATTTATAAGCTACACATACTTTTGTTAAAAAGTTTGGGGTTCTGTTATTGTTTCTCATCTTTGAATGTCTCCCTTTGCCTTCATTTGATCAAAAAGCAAGAAAATTATATTAAAAAAGTAAAATGACATTTTAATTGTGCAGCCATTACTTCGGTCTTCAGTGTCACACAATCCCTCAGAAATCATTCTTATTTGCTAATGTGGTACTCAAGAATTGAAAATATTATGCTTTTTTTCAGAATTCTTTGACAAATAAAAGACAAAAACAGAAATATTGTGTAACATCTTTTCTGTCTCTATTTTTATTTCTTCTGATATTGACGTTAATTGCAGGACAGCATCCTATTAATGCATTTGCAGATATCTCCAATGACACCACCTAGTGGTCAGTTGGTCATGAAATAACAACAGCAATGTAGAATGAATCTTCTCAAGGATAGGAAGTCTTCATTTGTAATGTATAACCTTAAAGTCTTGCATAAAGAAGATAGAGTTTCTGACCTACACAGCGTTCTCACACCTGGTGTTTTGTCCCGATCTACTGAGCTTGCAAAGCTCAGGATATCACATGGTGTTTGTCGATACGGTCAGCTACAGTACGTAATGCATATGATGGATAGAAATTACATCTGTAAATAACAAACAAATAGCTAATGAGCTCCAGGGTTAACATATGTCACGGTGGCATGTGAATTATTCAACAGAAGCTGTTCTTATACATTGTGATCTATTCACAGGTGTCATTTAGACCACAGTAGATGTCTGTGAACTCTAAACATTGCCTATAATAACACAAAACAAAACGCTGACCATTGATTGCACACCATAATTAGATTAACCTAATAGCCGAAGTACATTTTTCTACTGACAACTGTTGATTTACTTAGTAACGTAGATGCAGACAGAATGGCTGAAATGGAACTGACTTGGATTGGAACAGACATCAGACTCACTCACAAGCGAGAGTAAGAGGGAGTCTGTTAACACCACTGCAACCTACCATCTCAGCTCAATCTAGAATCTGATGTATTCTAGTGAAATGGTGTCAACACTCTTCAGGACACAAAATTTACACGTCATTCAGTGGAGAACAACTAGTAATGACTGTCAGCCTATCCACCACCTCTAGAGGAAGACAATGGATGGAAACACAACACTCCTTTAGAAAAAGAGCAGTAAGGGAAAAACTTATAGTGATTACTGGCAGGAACAAGTACAGAAAAAAAGTGCATTGCATTCCATCAAGCTGAACTTATGCATCTCTATCCTGTGCCTGATCTCTCACTCGTAATATCTCATAAATGTTATTAAGTGTTAATTAGAATGAAAGAGAGAGAAAGAAACTAATAAAGCATTAATATTAAAATATCTCATTAATTTATATATAACCCTGGAAGGAAACATTGCAATCATTGTTTATCAAATTATTTTTCAAATCTTAAAATTCTGAACTGCATTGTGCATGTAACAGTGCAGCTAAAGGTCCAGCCCCATCTTTATGTCGCTGTTTGTATCTCCGTTCCCCTTCCAAGGAGTCTTATTATGAACTTGTGTCTCCTCCCAGCTTGTCTGTCTCCATGGTTTCCCATTAGTTCCTCCTCCCCTCTCATTTGTGTTTTGCATGTGGCTGTTCATTCTGTAACGAAGGGGAGACAGAGGCGTGCGGGTCCATATGCAAACTTTTTATTGTAACACACAGGGTAATCACAAGCAGGGTCGATCAACAGCGAACAGGGAAATCAAAGGCACAGACAAAAGAATAATCCAATAGCGTAGCAAAGGTCGGGCAAACGGCAAAAAGCAAACAGCATCCAGGGGGCTAGGCAAGAGTGAGAGTATGGCGCAGGCTGGGTTAAGAACGGGGAACAGACAGATAAACACAGGGAACACAAAGGGCTTACAAAGGGGAAAACGCTAGGTACATCCACAATGAACAGCGATATGCGAAACACAAATGATCTTTAAATACACCAGATAACGAGAGGAGGAACTAATGGGAAACCATGGAGACAGACAAGCTGGGAGGAGACACAAATTCAAAATAAGAGTCCTTGGAAGGGGAAAGGAGATATAAACAGCTACAAAGATGGGGCTGGAGAACCTTCAGCAGCACTGTTACAGTGCAGTTCTGATATAAACTGACAATTCTGACTGTTTTATTTTTCTCTTTTGTTCAGTGACAAAAAAATTAAGGATAGAAAGGAGAGAAAAAAGTCACAATTGTGAGATATAATCTCACATTTGTAAGGACTAGGCAGAATTGCGAGTTTTTTATTATGCAACCTTTTTTCTTGTTTATTCAGTGGCAGAAAAGGGCTTCCATAATAGAGCGATACATTTTTCTTTTTTTTTTTAATAAAATACAATAAATGTTTTATAGTGCAAAGCCTGCAGTAGGAATTGTAGCATGTCAAATGTGACCTCGCCTTTGTAGTTGTCATGTGTAATATAATCTCAAAATAGCTCAAACTGTACAGTCAAAACAGCATGATTATTAAACCGGGATTACAAAGAGTTCGACAATTATAAGTTATGAGGTCCTATATGGTCAGATGGAAATAACAAAGACTTGGTGCAAAACAAACAAGCCTTAGTTTGTCTAAGAGAATATTTAAATAACCTGTGCTGTGTTGCTGGAGTTTGTTTAGAGACCACAGGTTGAAGCCATGGTTGTTAATTACTTGACTTAAATGGAAATGTATTTTGAGCTATTTTGTATTTTACAGCCTTGCTTCACTCAACATCCTGGTTAGATTTAAGACCGCGATAATTCTTGTACACGTCAATTAGATTGCATTTTCTAAACATACACCCTCAAATCTATACAACTTGTGTCAATAAAACCTTTTTAGCTGACCAAATTATTGAATCCTCATACCTGTTAGTGAAGACTTTGCTGTAATTAAACACTTGAATCTCCAGCATCTCGTCGCCGTCCACTTGACTCCCAATTGGCCAACGGAATGCCTGGAAAACAAACCAATAACAAATCAATCTGATCAATCTGTTTAAATAAACTATAGACTTTTCCATGCTAATTATCCACATTACATTGGAATAACAGAAAAGAGCTTTAGCACCACACCCCACTGTACGGCTATAACTTCTTATATAACTTATATAACTTCTTATATAACTTCTTCTTCAAACCAAAACAAGCTTATTATCTGAATCATTAATGGCATTCCAAAAAACCCTAATCTGAATTAAAAAGTAAAGTGTTCTGCAGGAAATCATTAACACACTACAGGAATTCAGTAGCTGAACGTTATCAATACTGCGCCATGCTTGCAGACCTAATAAAGCTTGTTTACGCCTCAGAAAGAGCTACAAAGAGAGCAAATGTGATATGTGATGCTGTTTTAAACTTGCATCTATAAGGAACAGAATTGAATGATCGTGATCATGATCGAGCTTTAATCTAAATAACATCAGTGGACTTGAATATTATATAGGATACTGAAGGATGACCCACTTCCACCCCCTTTTAAACTAATTGTTGCAATCTATGACACTGCAGGAGTCTTTTCTGCTGCTAGGGCTCTTAACAGTGGGGTGATGCATTAGATCCCAGAACATGGACTCCCATCTGGCACACTGATCTATACAGACAAACGGGCTGCCCTGAGGGCTGCTGGGGCGTTCTGTTTCACTGCGATTATGGAGAACAGCGGTACTCTACTTCCAGGCCGTGGGACCACAATGTTTCTTGCCAAATAAATCAGGGCAGCACTGAGACTGGCCAGGATGCTCTGACTAAGGTAATGAGATTTGTTGTTGTGTGGTTAAAAAAGTCACAGAGGCCACATGCAGGTGACTGCGGTTGCCACTTCTGTTTAATCCTGTTTTGAACACAGAGCTAGGTTATTTACAGGAGTGAGAGCAGCATTCACCAGGCAAATTAAGTCTTGAAAAATTCAAGAACTGATAACGAGTTGTCTACAGAACACATGCTTGTTAATGGCGCTATTAAAAGCATATCAGAGATGTTTGTTTCTCTTCTTCTTTTATTTAGTGTAAATAAATAATATGGAAAATACGTACATGTCTACAGTACATGAATCCATTACAAATTTGACACATACAATTACCATTTCAAATAAACAATATATAATAAATTTAAGGAGTTTTACAAGACATTTGTCTATTAGGGAAACAGAAATACATTGATTTCACAATTGATCAACTGAATGTATCCTTGCTGAAAAAATGTATTAAAAAGTAACCCTTTTATAAATTTTTGAAAATTCATGCAGTGTGTAAGAAAGCTTTAAGTGATTGAAAACATCTGAAAGTGTACCGTGTATAGTTATAGTCTCCATGTATAGTCTTAAAAGAAAGAGTCGACTCTTAATCATTGAAACGAGTCATTTTTAAAACAAGTCATTTCATGTTGACGTTAACATGAAGCGATAGCGTATTGCCGGCCCACTTGTTGAGTGCACTGACCTTTTGCACTGGTTTGAATGAAAATGTAAATTCCTTCCTTGCCACTAGGTGCAGATTTAGGAGCATTAAAATCTCACAGGCACTGCTTTAAATGTAATCGACCAGTCATCAGAAGGGTTTGGAAAAATAAATCGTTCAACAAATAAGGTAAAACATAAATCCATATTATGAGTAAATGAAAGTGTTTTTGACCTTGCATTTATGTTGACCTGTTGTTTGGGACTCCCAAAACTAAAACATATGAACCTTTCACAACCCTTAACCGGACACTACTATTAATTATTTTTTCATTAAAAAAAAAATTCAACAGTAATAGTTACATGCTCACATTTCAAGTTTAGACTGTGTGCTTGACCAGAAACGCTTAAGAAAAACAAATCTGCAGTGGGTCCAATGCCTATTTCTTCTATTTCTTTTTTTTAAAACGCAAACAGACAGTAACCCTGTAACAAAGAGCAGGGGGGGCAAATATGAAAGTAAGCACAACATAATAAGGCCACTAGTTTCATCAGTAAGCAGAAATGATTAACAAGACCCCGGGAAATTGGGTGATTATTTTTTATTGTCGGTGGATGAAACTGCACTGTGTGTACATTTTAACTTCAGAAATATTGTGTAAAAAGGAGAATTACGTCCAGCTGTGCATAAAGAAACAAATACAGCATCTTTAAACCTGAAAAGTGCGAATTGCAATTTTTCAACAGCTTGTTGTCAATGAGCTATGCAAATGAGGCTTACAGAAGGAAATAACATATTTAAGAATCTAAATGAAACTTATTGCAAAAAAAAAAAAAAAACTCTTAGTTGTTGATGATGGGATGCTGTTATTAACCACACACACACGCACACACAAAAGTGAACTTCTGTCAACAGGACACCCACAGTCTTTAATTCCAAACACATTAGGATAATTTTTCTATTAGAATGTTATGGGTTCTCATCACAGTATGAGCAGTTAATGTGATGAGAGACATGATTCGCACTAGAGAGGGAGAGATGCATACCAGATGCAAACACAGGACTACAATTAAACATTTTATATAACTGAAGGGAAAAACAGGAACACAGGAGGAGTCATATTGCATGTATGGAAACTGTGAAGTCATGTCAAACATGAAAAGCTGAAGGGAGGATGTGTGTGAGATTTACTAGAGGTCTCCAACCATCTCCATTCTCGCTAGAGCAGCTGCACTGACTGCAGCACAGGTCTATATGCTAAATCTACAGAGAGGAGCCGCTGATGGAGTACTGCAGGAATTGTGCGCTTTGCTTAGCTTCATGGTCTGAGCCAAATACCCACGGGGTAAAGTCCAGCCAAGCACAATGAGGATTTTCCCCTCAAATCCCTCAGCTCTAGTGCAGCATCTATATTCACTCCCACAGACGGTGTAAAATATGTAGAAGAATAAACAATAGGGATGGAGTTGCTCATTAGAGAGAAAGGAATAGCTGGCACTGAGGGCTTATTTTAAACTCACTCACCTCTACAATCTCTTGTGTACATTTGGTCTTTAGTACGTTTATTAGAAAGCTTGAGGTGAGAGGCGGTTCTGAGAGTATGGGCAAGAATTAAGAAAATGAAGAGTTGAGATTGGGGTCATCTCTTTAACCTGCTTCATGCTCCCTGTGGATCTAAAAAAATCTGAAAGCTGTTAGAAATCACTCTCAGGACTACTGCAAGCTGCATAAAGTAATATGCTTCAAACAAATCCCAATCATTATCACACGAACATACTGTACCACTGAAATATTTAATCATATTTAAAAGCTCAGCACCATTATACATGAATAGTGATGCAAAATATATTGTCCATCAGCCATTTTTACTGACCATAACTTAAAAATAACTATCGACATATTGCTTTCAGCCAGAATCACAATATGTTAGATTCCTAGTAATAAACAACCAAACTATTGTATGAAAATGTAAACAGCTGAGTATAATTCACTTTGCTACCAATAATTACAGACAATGTTATTACAACAAATCTGTATCAAGTTGCAACAAACCCTTTACAATAATTAATAATTCCCTTAAAAATGCTGCTGGCTATGAAGAGAACAGATTAGAAGGAATTACAGTAACTGTGCCCATAGAGATGAGTGATATTACTGAATTATCTTTGTGGATGATAAGGCTACTGATTAAAAAAATTATCTGCAGCTCAGAGATATTTTTGTATCAGCATTTGTAAGAAGGCTGCATTCATCAACACAAAGATGTACCGCTAGCTCACAGTTCCCCACCATGACTAATTAACCCAGGAAATAAAAATTAATTGGACAAAAATAGCATGACACATTCTCTCACATTATGTTCTAAGCATAAGCTTCACCACACTTTTTATTCATGGAAAATATGGTAAGAAACATAAACTTCATATTCAATATATCAACCCAAAAAACTTGTATTGTACAAATTTGCTAGACATCAAAAATGATGTTGTTTTATGGATGTTTAGATGATTAAGAGAATGGAGAATGGAATGGAGGCAGATTATTTTACAATCACTTCTGAAGTTTATACATAAAACCTTTAAGAAATAAAAGATAAAGTATAGGACAGGTTAAGGAATAATCCTGTTTGAAGCATTTTTCTGTCAAAAAAAAAAAAAAAAGACTTATCTGCCCATCCTGCAGCCAGAAGGTTTGAGCTCAGTGTCTTGTTTGACTGGACTCTATTTCACTGGAGATAACTCAGAGAAATAGAGTTCATTCTCAATCTCCCCTTTTTTTCTTCTCTGGGATACACTGCAGACTCACACAAACCAGAGAAATGTTACAAACTCCTTTATATTGTAAACAGACGTATAATAAACTATAAATAATAAATCTGTAAGGGACAGAGCTGAA
The DNA here is from genome assembly GCA_032275025.1 of Enteromius treurensis. NCBI lineage: Eukaryota > Metazoa > Chordata > Actinopteri > Cypriniformes > Cyprinidae > Enteromius > Enteromius treurensis. The sequence continues at coordinate 4,477 of JAUCMU010040319.1, read as the reverse complement.
CTGGGAGTTAAAATCGGCCCTGGCATTTTATGGTCCAGCCGGCCCACCCCCACATATAGGCCAACCATATTCAGCTCTGAAAAAAAAAAAAAAAGAGATCTCTGCAGAAAAATCTGTTTCTTTTGAGTTTTATTCTTAAAACTGTTAATCTCACCAATACAAAACAATGCATGTTTGTTTTATTTTTTTGTGACCTGCCATCTTTGAAATTTTAAGGATAGAAGCAACTTGACGCTCACTGAATCCTTGTGCCAGTAAAGCTAGGATTGAGCCCTTTTTTTTGGCTCAAAAAGTTTATTTTCACTGTTTTCGGCATGTTTAGTGTTTATTTTTAAATTTCTAATTATGTTAGAAAGACTTCTAGCATTTTTTACCATCCAACTGGTCACACTGCAATAGTATAGTGTTGATTAAAGCAGTGCTTTTTATACTTTTCCCATTAAATACAATTGAATTCAGGTGCTCACCAAATAAGTACCTCAATGAACAGAATAAAGTATGTTTGAGTGGCATGAAATGCTTGATATACTGAAGAGAGAGACTGATTTAGGAGTAAATTACAGTGGTCTCTTATACAGCTCTGGAAAAAAAAAAATAGACCACTGTAATTTTATTTAGGGGAAAAATAAATATACACACACACATCCCCCAAATAAAATAATTTTCAATTAATAATAATAAGTAGGCAACTGTGTACATATACACTACTATAATTTTAAATTCTGCTAGTAATCTTCACACTATGGGACAGCAAAGACCTTTACAAAGAATGCAAACACTGATACAGTACTGGTGTCTTTAATATTGAAAGTTAGGTAGGCTATTTGAGTATAATACAAACTCACAAAATAAAAGTTGGTGCAATAACATCCCATATCGTTGGATAAAAATAAAACATCAGGTCATATTTAAACTAGATTAATATGCGAAACCTTATTTACTTTTTCGCTGTTTTAAAAAGTGTTGACTTATTCTACAGTCATGACGCACATGTGCTTGCAACACTTCAGGTCTATCAGGCTAGAGTGTTGCAGCTCCTGCACGAGAGTGGGCCTGACCAGGGGGCAATGCAGGAACCCCACGTTGCGACTGACCTCGCTCTTTGGACGATGAAGGTCGTGGCGCGTGCCCTTGGCCAGGTGATGTCCACCATGGTGGTCCAGAAGCGGCTTCAATGGCTGAGCCTGACGCAGGTGCCGGCCGCCAAGAGAGCACGCTTTCTCGACGCCCTCATCTTCCAGGCCAGCCTATTTGGCGACACTGTCGAGGACTTAACCCAGGAGTTCTCCGCAGTTCAGGAGCAGACCGAGGCGATGTCTCACATCCTGCCTCGGCCGGTCAGCCCGTCACTGAGTGCTCCTCCGTCTGCTTGTCGCCGAGGGCGTCCCCCCACGGCATCCAGGAATCCTGCTCCGACCCCCGCCGATGCCCAACCAGCGGCCCGTCGTCGCGCTGGCTGCGGGCGAGGGGCGCCGCCTGCTGATCAGGGACCAGCCTTTAACATCTGGAAGGGCGGGAAGTGTTCCTGACACAGGCAGCTCGGAGGTGATGAGGACTGCTCTTTGGGTGACGTTGATGACATCTCTGTTCCCACTCACGGAGGAGGGCCAGGAGCTTCTGTACACACAGAGAGAGCCAGTCTTAACAGAACAAATATCATCACCTCCGGGCCCAGTGTCCGAAGGTCCCCATCTAACACAAATCTTTTTTGTCTTCTTAGATGCTGACCAAGGACACTGTGTCGCCAGCGCGGGATCCAGGTAAGTGCTGCTCAATGCAGCCAGACGAACAGTCCCTGTCCCAGCCCCCCTACGGGCTGCCCCACTGCTGGCATGGCAGTCATTCGCTGGGGGATTCGGACGGTACGCCTCGGCTATGCGATTCAGTTCGCCAGGCGCCCGCCAGGTATCGCAGCATTCGCTCTACTTCGGTCTGCAGAGGGCCAAGCTGCCATACTGCATGCGGAGACTGCTGTCCTACTGGCGAAGGAAGCAATCAAGCCTGTCCCTCCAGCTGAGTTGAGGTCGGGCCTTTTTCAGCCCTTACTTCACCGTGCCCAAAAAGAGTGGTGGGTTGAGACTCGTCCTGCACCCATGAGCTTTTGAACCGGCCCCTTCCCGAGAAGCTGTCGGTCAAAATAATCACTCCGAAGCACTTGCTAGAAACATGCTTCCAGAGCCAGGATGTGTCCGCAGCCATAGACCTGAAGGACGCGTACTGCATCCCCAACTCTCTCGGCGACTGGCTGATAATAGTTCACTCGCGGGATCTGTTGCGCATGCGTAGGGACATAGTGCTCTGGCACTTCAGCCATCTGGGTCTTCAGGTCTACTGAGAGAGAGCACTCTTCTAAGAAGAAAGGAGAGGATGTCTTTCTCAGTTGGAGCTGGACTCGGTCGATATCACTGCCCGCCTCGTGAACGAGCGCGCAGTCCACGCTGACATGCCTAAAAATGCACAGCGGTTCCTCTCAAAATTTTTCAGAGGCTCCTGGGGCATATGACAGCTTCAGCCACGATTACGCCGCTGGGCTTGCTTCAAATGAGACCGCTTCAGCGTTGGTTATTCGATCGAGTCCCAAGATGGGCACAGCACCGTGGCACACTCCGGACTGACGTTTTCCCGTAGAGTTGCCACCTATTCAGCCCACGATCTAACCCTGTTTCCCCCTGGTTGGAGTACCCAGGGGACAGGTGTCCAGATCGACACGGGCCAGGGTGCTGTATGCAACAGGCAAGCAGCCAGGCGTCCAGCTGCTTTGGCATATAATATTGCCTCGAGTTGTTAGCCGTACTTCTCCACTGGTCCGGACGGACAACACAGGGGTCATTGCGTACATCAAAAAGAAAATACTATGCTCCCGCTGAATGGCACAACTCGCCCGCCATCTGCTCCTGTGGAGTCTCAAGCGGCTGAAATCGCTACGCGCTATTCACATTTCAGGGCTACTCAACCGTGTAGCGGATCAGCTCTCACGGCAGTCCACCCACCCTGGAGAATGGTGGTTCAACCCCCTGGTAATCCAGCTGTTATAGAGTCACTCCAGGGAGGCCAGGATCAATCTCTTTGCCTCCCCCAGGTCGACCCATTGCCCGCTCTTTTTCCTCTTCCTCTTCCTGTCCCCCTCGGGGACACAGCTTGCCTCTGGGGCTCAAGTAAGCTGTTCCCCCAGCGAGCCTCCTTGCGCAGAGACTGTGCAAGCTCAGGGAGGACGAGGAACAGGTTTTGGACCTCTCATTCCTCGCGGCAGGCCCTCCCTGCAAAATCCCCTGGAAGGACCTTCTTCCTAAGGGGTTGAGCACCTTATGGCACCCGCGTCCCACCCAGAAACCACGCGTGTGGGTCCCGGCGCATGGGAGACTTCTCCAGCTTTTCCAGCACTGTGGAACAAACTATTTCTCAAGCACCAGCCACCAGTCAGGTTGCGCTCAGAGATGGGGTCTGATCGTCGAATGGTGTTCCTCCCACGGAGAGGACCCACAGAGATGTACGGTCGCAGTTGTGCTTTCCTTCCTGCAAGAAAAGTTGGAGCCCAGGCTGCCCCCTTCAACTCTTAAAGTGTATGTCGCTGCCAAAGCCGCATATCACGACGCAGTGGAGGGCGCGTCCTTCAGGAACTCATCGTTCGATTCCTCAGAGGTGCACGTCGGGGGAATCCCCTGAGACCACACCTCCTCCCCTCTTGGGACCTAGCCATTGCCTTGAATGGCCTGCGGCTGGCTCCCTTCAAACCTCTTCAATCTTCAGAAATTAAGTTTCTGACACTGAAGACAGCGCTTCTCGTTGCGCTTGCCTCTATTAAGAGAGGGGGGGATCTGCAAGCCTTCTCTGTCGACGAAGAGTGCCTACAGTTCGTCTCACGTTTTTCTGAGACCTCGGCCAGGCTATGTGCCCAAGGTTCCTACCACACCTTTCTGAAGTCAGGTAGTGAACCTTCAAGCTCTGCCCCGGGAGGAGGCAGACCCAGAATTTGAGTTATTATGTCCTGTACGCGCGCTGAGCTTCACACGCTCTCAGCAGCTCTTTATTTGCTTCAGTGACCAGCAGAAAGGGAATGCTGTCACCAAACAGAGGTTGGCTCACTGGGTGGTAGATGCCTCTCCCTGGCTTATTTATACCAGGGAGAACCTTGCCCCTTAGGACTTAGGGCGCACTCAACAAGGAGTGTCGCCTCGTCCTACACGTTGGCTCATGGCGCCTCCTTAGCAGATATCTCTAGAGCTGCGGGCTGGGTGACACCCAACACCGGCGCCAGGTTTTACGACCTCCGCGTAGAGGCCGTGTCTTCTCGCATCCTTGATCAGGACAGCAGTTGAGCGAGAGGACCGGCTAGTGCCGGCTTGCTGCACCACTCCCGCGGGACCCACACTTAGATATCTCAGTGTTCCCTTAAGTTTGCATAACCTGAGTCCTCCCTGCCCAGCAGTCGGACTAGAGCGGAGTAGCTCCGGCTGTGCTTCCTCTGGGTCTCCTTCGC
>JAUCMU010040218.1:0-16749 GCA_032275025.1 Enteromius treurensis | reverse complement strand
CACCTCTCAACACTGCTTGCACGAACTGTGGAAAAACTGTGAGTACTTACCTGAAACTTACCTCTGAGAATCCGTACACTCTGCTCCCGCCAAAAGGAGCGCTGCGGAGGAAATATTGAAAGACTGAACTCACACTTGCCCACTACTCACCTGCTGAACTGCTATACTCCAAAAAAAGGACTTTATTCATGGTGGGACTCACCTGTTGGATATGTTCTCTCTCCTCTTATGTTATTGATCTCCAGTCTAATCAACGAAATCCTTTAAGTTGTCTTATGTTTGTGTTATCTGCATAATAGAGAGAACCCAGCTGTAAAAGTCTGTTTTGTTGTTTGGAAATAATAAACTGATTCATTTCCTAAATCCTCTTCGTCAGTCTTACCTGAGCGTGACACACAGTCTCATTAAACTGAAATAGCAATAAACATTAATTTAACAACATTACATGTAACATACAACCATAATAAACATAACTAATAAGAAACAAACTAAGAAGAAACATAGTTATTTCAAAGAAAAAACATAAAATTCAAATTTGAAATTTATTGCAGGGAATTCTGGAAATGCCAATTTATGTTTTTTCCCTGTAAATTTTACAGGAATTTACCATTAACCATTTAACAGCTTTTTACAGTAGCATTTTCACACACATTTTCATTTGGCACTGGGGAGTTATAAAGGCTTTCTGAAGCTAATACAGAGCTAAAGTTAATACTGAGTTTACTAACATTTTGGAAATCTCATTGTTACATTTATTTTTACTCCACTTTTAAAAATAATTCCAAAAGTAGAATTTTCTTCCTCAGTTGATTCATTCGGGTGAATGATGCACTTTCAAAACAGCATACTCTCTGCTTAGGTAATTTCTTTAGTAAGTACGTACATAACGACCATGTATGTTTTACATAGTATCTGTGTATTACAGTTGTATTCCAGACTCAGTACAACTGCCATCTACCATCATCAGTTTCTGTGCTTCAATCTTGCTGGGAGTAGTCTTTTGGGTACTAACTGTCTTATAAATACTGTGAATTCAGACATGCAATTCTTTTCACATACTGTTTCTTGCCTACTTTATCAAAAGCAGCCATTTAATTAATTAATTAATCATTTTGTTTGAACAAATCGGTTGAACAAATGATTCATTCACTCATCTATGAAAACAGTCACCTACTGGTAACAGTGTAACCTGTTAAAAGAAAATCCCTCCACTAATGCACAAACTGACAGTCTGCCTGGAAATAAATGACACATGGCATAAAACAAACAGCGAAAAGTCACTGTGCTGTTGGACTAAATATCACACCACCTGGCCAAATCTGATCTGCAACTGTTATACACAAAATCACTATGGATGAGAAAATGCCAGTCTGTCTTAACACATGAGCAAATCCTTTCTTACACTATCCTACATAGTATCTGAAAATAGAGCCAATCGAAATGCTTCTAGCCTGGCCATGTGTGAATGAGCTCATATTGGCTATAGTGATGTGTAATCGCACAATTAAACTATTACAGTAGAGAAAGCGAATGAGATCGAGACTGTATGAATATCAGTGATATCTTTGTGAGATTTGGCAGCAAACCATGGTATGTTGGTCTACATGTGCTTATATGTGTGAATGATTGATTGTGAATGTAGAAGGGGTTGCTATGTGGGGGCTTGTGGGTATACTGTACAGTCTCATCTACACTGTCACACCGTGAGACAAGCAGAGAGGGGGCCAGGGGCAAATGTCACGATGTGGATAGGAGTTAAGACTGAAGGTAAAAAAAACCCCACACAGGTGTTATTTTTGGCTGGCAAATGCCATATGCTGTCTGTGAGGGTCCACAGTAGGCGACCTTTCCGAAGTGTCCGTGGTTGCAATGAGAAAGATGACAGGCAGAGGAAATTGGTTTTAACGAGAATGAAACTATTCACCCAGCAGAAAATGCCATCCAACTCTCAGGCGATAGACCAGTCACATAAGACTCAGGGAGGACATTGATTAGTCAATAATAGCAATAATACATGACAACAAAAGGCAGTATGACGAAAAAATCCATCCACCATTCATTGCTTTGTTGACGGATCTGGCTTTGAGGCAGTCGTGTGATTAAAAGTCATTATAAACCTGGCCCAACTTTAACGTTTAAAGCGTCTCCCTCAAAGGGGTCGAGGTTTGGCTGGTTGGCAAGGCCCAGTTAGCCTCTGCTGGCAGATGCCATAACGGCACCATCTGGACCCAAAACACACCCTTTCCCATAGAATGGCTTTTAAAAATAGCAACAAAAGCATATAATCACAGATAGTTCATCCTTGTATTTCGAGTACTGTGTCTCTGAGGAAGAGTGCAATGGACATTTATTATTTTTGTACCTGTCTCCTGCTTTTCCACATAATTCACTATTAGTAGTTTTATCATTTTGTTTTCATTTTATTTATTTAGTTGTTTATCATTTAGTTTCATTTACTTTAGCGTTCATTTTACAATTGTTAACTAATTCATTTCTAGTTTCAGTTTATTTACTTTTAATTTTAGGTTTGCTATGTTACAGGGTTAGTTCACCCAAAAACGAAAACTATGTCATTAATTACTCCCCCTCACATAGTTCCAAACCCAGAAGACCTTTGTTCATATTCGGAGCACAAATTAAGATATTACATCCTGGGGAAAAAAACACACCTGAACATAATCTGCAGTTGTTTACGTCTAGAAGAAAACGTGATAATACCCAAAATGGTGGAAGACATAAGTCACATGAGAAGAATGCGATGCCATTTTTCCTACAGCGATTAGAATTAAAATTTCTGGCTGCAGAACTGAGCGCTTTCAGTCAAAGATGGCACGCATTATCTACTTTGTTCCACACTAGCTGAACAGCTGCTTTTGAGATGCACTATAATGGTAAAACAAGACTTTCTCCATGTATTATAAACCTCCTTTGTCTCACCAATAACAAACTGTCACACTGTAAAGCGCATATGCTTTCCACCTTTGCTTTTAACCACATATACCACATGCCATTATCCAAACATCTACACTGTTCCAAGTTGCGCCATCAGTCAATCTCAAAGCCTTCAGAGCTCCTGCTTACTCTGCTGGAGCCCTGCTTATTATGTATTTAAAGCACTGGATGACTCCCTGCTGGTCCAGACCCGTCGACTTCCCTCCTGTCACAGCCGCAAGGAGAGCGATGAATGCTTTATGGAGAGCGAGAGGCTACTTGAACTACTGCTATCTAGATAAAGCCGCAGCACTGCTGCCGCGGTTTATTTGTCTGTCCGCCGTTATAGATTACAGAGGGCACATGGAGCGATGTTGCGTGTTTCATGAATATTGATGCGTACGGCGGACATGCGCGCAGTATATAGAGAGAGCGCTACATGACAGTTGTTAATATGCAGGGATCTGAGGGTGGGAGAAGCTTCATGTTTTTGCAGTACACAGGAGAGGAGGCTGACCCATTTAAATGGCAGATTCGATGTGTGTGGTGCCTCACAATAGGGTGAGATAGCAAGAAAACTACTAGACTGTGTCAAGAAATAGGAAACGTGGGCACTCGGAGCCGAGGCACTGATGAAATCTGATCCAAGCGAACATATGGAGAATTACTGCATATACTATAAAATTAGACTTTGTAATATGCGGAAACGGTAGAGCTCTGGGGTTTGCGTGATTATGTAAATGGTGTGTGTTTTTGAGAGTATATGTGCACTTTTTGTCTTGTGTAATTGGGTTATTTTCGTAATTATAGTCCTCTGTGCTTTTTTTTGGGATTCTGAAGTCATTTCTTTCATTAGAGCTGTAAGTTCTTTGACTGCACCGCTAGCCCTCCCCCATCTCTGCCTCTAGTATGAGAAGCTTCAAAGCCTGAGATTTCAATAAGATCTCTCTCCATCTAGCTCACGTTGAGTCTTCCTCATCTTCTCTTTCTTTCCTTTCTGCTTCCTCTTTTTTTTTAATCTGCTATTCTCCATTTTCTCATCTCACTGCGCATCAAAATAATAAAGCAACACGTTCACTGATTATAGAGATGTTCTAGAATAAAAGAAGATGGTGTTTGGATCAGTCCACAGACTGAGTAAATGACTCAGTCAATAAATCTCGGTGTGCAGTGATGCTTACGAAGTAGCAACATTCTTAAACGAATGACTCAATGGGATTTATTTTCACTAATCTTACTCATTCAGTGTTTCATTTGAGAAACTAAACAGGATTTCATACAGTTTTCCTCTTATAGACTCCTCAAGATATTTTTATGAAGGCTGTGGAGTAAATGTCATTTTAGAATCTCTCTCTCTCTCTCTCTCTCTCTCTCTCTCTCACTCTCTATCTATCTATCTATCTTAAATTACAATCCTACATTCCATTAGCTTTCTCAGTTCAGATTTTCTTAATACATTTTTTAATGATCCTCAACCCTGTATGATTACTTTTTTCATTGATATTATTGATATTACATCACTGCACATTATTAACTTTCACACCTCTACACAGATTTTTATTTTATTTTTTTAATGAAATCATGCCGTTTGCTTATTCGGTTATTGTCCATAGGAGTCCGTCTCATCTCCTCCTTAAGGTAGATGATGTGGGAATGCAGGATGTACCCGTTCTGCCCTCAGCCAGTCAAATGAGCACTCACTTAACGATAAAATGTGACACCAGTGACATTAAAGCATTCTTAGAAAAGACAGACTTAATTTCCCGCCAATTATGACATGCCCTGTCGAGGGAGCATGAAAGGGCCTGCAACGCAGAGGAGAAAAGGAACAGATAAAAGAGGAGAGCATGGAGAACAGGCCTGATTGTGGAGTCATGGGTGGTAATGATGATGAACAACCGGCGGTTGTGTTGTTAAACATCGAGCTGACCTGCTGCTTTTCTCAGATTGTTTCCTAATTGGGTCTGGTGCACGAGTGAGGCACAGATTCACCATGCTGGGGCCAGTGTGTGTGTGTGATGATCTCTCACACCTCTCTGAAGTGCAACATGACCGCCTGCCGCCACTGGCCCTAAATGATCATCATTGTTATGTCTGTGTTATGGGTGCACATACTGGCAATTGCAAGCTTGGCATTTAGAATTAAACACGTTCTTTCTTAATGTGGTTCTGCTGCTTTAAATCACACCCTGTGATCAGCTGCTGGAATCCTCAGTTTTTGCCATCAAAAAAGACTTCATTCAAGCTGGATAATGCCTCAGACTGCCACTGCACACTGTCTTAGTACAGTTCTGAATGAGCAGTCTTAATGGTACTTTGAGCAGCTGTCCTCAGTGACACTGTGTTAAATATAAGCATAGCCCGGCTTCACTGCCGCTAGTGTTAAACTGGCCAACTCTTCACTCAAATGGAAAGATTTTAGGGGGAGATCACTGTAAGGAAGCTAAATTAAGATGGAGTGATGTCAGGTAAATATTGACTGCAGTGGAATGAAGAAGTGGAGGATGGAGGGACAAATATTGACCAATCTGTTAATAATCATCTTATACTGAGAAATATAGCAATGTCTTTGTATGAAACCTGTCAACAAATTGCTGCTCATAAAATCACAAGGAATAAACACAAATTATATTTTTTGTTAAAGAAACAGAAGTCTGTAGGGATAGTTCACCACAAAAATTTGTAGACCACAAGGTTTATTGTATTATTTTTAAGACCTCATGTCATTTCAAAACTGATCCCAAACTTATACATATTTTAATTCATTGTATAAACATATACAATGAATTAAAATAGCAATAAAGCAGTAGGCTAGAGACAAGTGAATTACAGTAGGGTTAATAAAAAGCCTTGAGAGTCATGGGCTTAGATATTCAGATGTCTTAGGTATACCTGTTGAAGTTTTGAGAAGATTTTTAACTTCCTGCTCCGCCTAAATCAACACAGCAACTTTTTACCTCTGTTATCCCTTTGTTCCATTTTCATCCATCCTCCTTCCTTCCATGCTGACATTCATGCTTTGTTACCTGTCAGTCTGTCTACCATTTTCTCCTAATACAACTAAAGTGTCATTCTCTTTTTCATTATTGCTCTCTTTTTCTCTCTGCTCCCTTAGCCTCAGGAGACTGAACCTGTCCTCCTCTCCCTTAAAGATAAACCAGCTTTTACTCTCTGGGCAAAAAGACTAAAGCATTCATATTTTACCACCACTAAAAGCCTTAAGCGAGATTAAAGATTTAACAGTCTCTCAGCATATTTAAAACAACTCCACTGGTTACATAAATTTGATCTTTTCTAAATGTGTGCTGTTTTGTCTGAGCAGAGACACTTCCACAGTCAGGCGTAGCTGGAGGATTTGTGATGTTTTATGAAAGCACTTATAGTTGACGTTGATATGGTTTATTTTACAGGATATGTACAACATAAAACTCTGTGCTCAGAAAATGAGTTTTGGAAAGAATGAGGGAAGAGACCATATTTTTTTGTGTCTAGTTGTATAAAGATTCAAATGGAGTGCCGTGAGCACTTAACAAAATCTTTTTCTGACTTCTTTGGACACTACTGTATCAGGCTGATGACAGTTATGCAGTATGCTTGTTGACAGTTATGCAGTATGCTTTATTGCTAACACCTTACAATAAAGTCGTAAAATTCAGGTGCCATAAACTAAGAATTTTATCTTGAAAATCTCTGTTTACATTCAGTAGCAGTATGTCATAATGATAAACCATAAGCTGAAAGACCCTGATGAGCTTGTTATAAGTGTCCACAGTTGTGTGCATGTGTGTTTATAGTCGTGTGCAGATAGAGTGTCAGGGCAGATGCACTGAAAGCTGTGTTGTTGTTATGGGAATTGGCCACAGCTACAGTCACTGGTAGAATCCCCAGTAGCCTCCACACAGCAGATCATTAAGCCAGAGAGCTAAACACTGCATTTGAGGATCAGACTGGGCCACACACACACTCAAAACAACATCTTGACAGATGTCTTCGAGAAGATCCAAACTGTGCATGTGAAGTTAATTAGATGCTTTTTTTGCCAAGAACTATTAGTTGGCTTGATGTATTTTTCAATGATGATCTGATATGCGTCTGTTTTTAAGTCTGAAAAAGAATTAAAGACTTGTATCTAATTAGGCTTCTTCATAAGCCCTAAGGAAATAAATAAGATCTTCCTTTCTTCATATATTTGTTTCTTAAAGTAACAACCAGTTATTTTGTAGACCAGAAATTACTAAATTATGAACCATTTAATTATTCATATGAAATGGTTGAACAAAATGCATTTACACACTTTGGAATAATTAGTCTTATTATGTTATGTAATAATATATGCTTATTTGATAATAAGGGTGCATTTATTAGATCAAAATTACAGTAAAAACTGTAATATTATGAAACATGATTACAATTTAAAATAACTGTTTTGTATTGTAGTTTAAAAAAAAAAAAGGAATATATATTCTTGTGCTGGCAAAGCTGGATTTTCAGCAGGAATAATAATCAGTAATTAATTAATACACTAAGCAGGAATATTATATAAAATACCTTTAAAAATCTTTAATTATTACTTTTGACTGGTAGTTAGGGGTGGGTGATGTGTCAAAAATATCATATCACATAGTTCTTTGAGTAAAAAAAGAATGGCCAAAGTGTGCTAAGATAAAAAACTCACTATTTTATCTTTGTCATCAAAAAATAAGGTCAAAGATAGGCTACATGTGTATGTTTCTCTGTCCATGTGCTGTATGTTTATTTACTTACCTGTTCCCTCCTGTCTTCTCCAAATCTGTAACTCCGCCCCTTGCCTTTAGTGTTTCATTATCGCCAACTGTGTGTCCCAGGTGTCCCGTATTATCTCATTAATTAGTCTGTCTATGTAAACCACGCTCTGTCTTGTGTTCACTGTCAGTCGTTGAATGTTTATGTCTGCGGTGTCACACACTTTCGTCAGCCCCTTGTATCAAGCCTGTGAGTGTTCTGAATTAAATGTTTCATTGTTCTTCGAATCCGAGTTTCCTCGCCTTCCTGCCCGCTGAGAAGCGGACCCCAAATGTGTCAATGTGTTACAAATACACATAATATAACAATAAATAAATACATAAATACAGGTTTGGAATAAGATTTGAGTGAATAAATAATGATAAAATGTTATTTTTGGGTGTACTGTCCCTTTAATGAAAATCGGCAGCATATGCAGAGCGTGGGCCCATGTGGAATAAATTAAATCTATAAATCCTGTTACTAACAAAGTGAAAATGAAAGAAAATTTGAATTGTGGTTTTAAATTAAGATTTTTGTAGTGTTGCGCCTTATATCTAATCACCCAAGATTATACTGTGCATAGGAATGCAACGGCCAATTAGTGGTGTTCAGAAGAGTCTGCTTGAAACTAAGTTTTTTTTATGCATGCGCCCTCGCTGACTGAATTTAATAAAGTTTATTATGTTTTTAGTTTGCTTTTATCCCTTCCGCCCTTGACCGGCAACATTTTAGTACTGTCCCTTTAAGACCTGCCTGCATCTGTTTTTCTGCTTTACTTTCACTTTAGACATACACAACTATTTATATGGATGTGTGTTTTTGATAGTATTAGCTCAATTTAGACACAAAAAATTACTTGGTCCAGTAATCAGGCACTGTAGCACGATACTATTATTATTATTTTTTAAAGACCGTTGAGACGTTTTAATCATCCACAATCAAAAATGGCCAAACTTCAGTTGGAAGTCTTATTGGTTAAAAGTGGGTTAATTTAGTCAGGTATAGAGGTGAGCACCTAAAACATTATAGTCAGAAAAATATATTCATTTCCTACAGCATCAGAGACCCCGCATTATTATGCTATTGTAGTCCGTGTGCACATGAATCCTTTAGGCCATCAGCAGTAGCTCATACTGTGTTGTGTTCCTTTTCCCCAGGCCTGCTCATATAACTAAAGGCTTGTAATGCTGCTCACTGCTCCGTTTGCCTCACACCCCGCCACTAACCATGCTGCTGTGCTGTGGATGCTCTGCATATGCCAATTAATGCAATCAGCCTCTTGATTGATGTGTCCATCAATTGCAGATCCCTCTAACATCCTGCCTGCAGGAACGAAACTACAGCCATACTTCTGCCACGCATGCAGCACTGTGGTCTGTTTCTGCCACTCAGTCCGACTGCAGGCTGATATCTTTGCATGATACGCAGAGCTTCATTTGCTTGCTTGCTTGCTCTGTCATTGGAAATTAATAAGATACAGTCCAAATGGTGTGTGAGATAAGCCCTCATCCTTGATGGGCACTATTGGCTGAGAGCTCGCTCTAAGGGCTCAGGGAACAGCCTCTGTGCTATTTATAGGCCTGGCATCTTGTGTGGCAATAGTGGGGGAGCATGCTTGATGCCAAGTACATGATTTGTGCTCAGAGAAGGAGCAGGGTGAACATGCTAATGTCATCAAACAGTTAAAAGAGTGCTGAGAAAGGTCACACATTACGTTTGTGAGGGGCTGTCAATTGATTCATACAATTATGGCGATGAATAGAACTCAGGTAATCACATACGTCAATATTTGCTGATAAAAGCACCTAAAATTAAGATAATTAAATGCTATTATGACCTTCCATGCCTCATTATATGTTGAGTCTGTCTTATTTCGCAATGTGAAAATAAGCTATTTTTAAAATGTGCAAGACGTCAGATATATTAGCTGCTGTAGGTACATAACTAAGACAAACTAAGTGCAGTAAACTTGGACCATAAACCAGTGTTTTCATGATAATTCATTAAAGTAATTTTATAACAAATACCCGTTTGGAATATTAAACAGCATAATGAGCTTTGACGGGTAAAATAATGAAAGGTGATGATGACATAGGAAGCCTTTCATATTAAGTTACAAATGGTTGCACCTGCTTAAAAATTACTGCATATTTTGTGTTCATCTATAATGCAGATTCTTTGCTTATTTAATTCTTGGAATATACATAAACACTTGAATGATATTCACTGTTTTTCCAGCTTGATCATGTTAATAATCCTAGGTACATAATACATCATTTTTACATTTTATTATGATTGAATGTGCTCTGAAACATATCCATAGCTTTAAAAACAAGCAAACTATTTTTGCATAATTGCATTAAATAAAAATGAGGTGTGATTGCATCCCTGTGCAAATAAGCAATGGTGCAAAGGCAAGGCTTTCAGAGGGGCAATGTGGGATCTCTCCTACCTCACACATAAGCTAACAAAGGTTAAAGACCTGGAATTGACCTAGGCTTGGAGTGACAGACCTGGCTCCATCACACATCCTTGTAGTGGAAGATGATCTCATATTGATGTGTCTGCATGTGTGACTTAGTCAACAGGCCAAATGCAGCAGCCACGCATGTGTGACTCCAGCTCTTATATAAACGTGTCTCTACAGGGAGTCCTGCTTAGAAGGTGGGATGAGCTCCAGTAACTAGCACCAATCCACACTTTATGATTTGTGTAGAATCCTATTTAACATTAAACCCCTGACTTAAAACAATTAGGTTAGCTGGATCGGCAGGATTGGCAGCATTTACAATATTTCCTTAATCTTGCTCCTTAATAAATGCATTTTTGGTAAGCAGACTATCATAAATCTTTATAAATAAATCCACCCTGAACTTTTAAACGTTCGTATAAATTCCCCTTTTTCTTTTTTTTCCAGCTCCTGAATCACTTCTTTTTTTTCTTATATTTTATATATTCTTGCAGACCCCATTTTTCAATTTTATATAGAACTGAACATACATATGTTACATATCTTATGTAGGATATGCTATATTTCAAATAGCTTGCACACGTATTGAAGTTGATATAATGTAGAATTTCATTCTGTGTTCAAGGATGGTCTTATCTAGACTGAAAAGGCATTTGTGTTCCTGACATCTGGGGTTTTTCTGTAATATATAATCAATTTGATGTGATGATGTGGTAGGAGAGCTTTTTGTCTATAGAGGTATATATCGCATGCTAATGGCTTTTTTCCTTCAATAAAGCAGGCGATAAAACATGCATGTGTACATATCTGTTAATTAATATAAGGACTATATACATTACCGTTAGTATGATGGCCTTGTTCATAGCATGAGAAAAAGTGCATGACAGGAACCATCAGTGAAAGAAATTAATTTGCTATTTTAATGCTATGCAAAAAAAAGGTTCGTTATATGATTATTCATTATTGGTCTACAACTTTTATTTAATATTTCCCCTGGAAACAGCTTACAAATATTTCACATGTGATTAAGACTCCAACTCAAAATCTAAGTGAATAAAATATAAAATAAATGATGCTTTTGTTCCTTGTAATGGTCAGATAGGAAGAGTTTGTCAGGAATTATCATATTGTTATAAGGTTGACTTGCTTGTGCTGTCTGAGACGCAACCCTTCTAAGAGTTCACCATGATGCAAGCTGTCTTGTGCTGTTAGAAGCTCTGTTTGCAACAAACAGCAACCTTATTCTTCCGAATGAATCTGTTTCAGGTGATGTCTGAAGTACACGTCTGTGTGGAATTTTTCAGATTTTTCTATCCCATTCCTGCTAAAAACACATTTCATAGTTCCTGTCGACAATTTTTACATTTTGTCTCGCTCCAGCCTACAAAATCCCACAGGTTCAAAATTTTCAGTCCTGTTTCAGTATGATTTTCCTGATTCATGCACACAATGCTTCTAAACTAACCTTGTTCTATTGTAAACAGTTTATTTGTGTTGCACAAAAGGCAAATAGCATTTTATACCTTGTAGAATCGGAAGAAAACTTGCATAGTTTGACAGCCTACCTACTTCATAGATGGATGCTGCTGTGATTTGGGACAAAAATGAGTAAATACTCATGCTTATGAAAAATCACATATCAGTACATACCAAACGATCTGTAATAACAGAAGGAAATGGTGATCAAGTAACAAAAACAGTTACTCACCCCTGTGTGTTGCGACATTACTGTCAGATCCAATATAGGTGGCACATCATTGTCTTGAGTTTCAATCTTTCTGAAAATCACATATTGAATTGTGCATTGTTTGTAAAGGAATCTAGATCTTATAATGTTGTCGGGATTAGACAATGCAGACAGTGGTTTTCCGAAACTTGGCACTGCACAGCATCTTGTTGTTTTCGGTGCGATCATTTAGTTTCTGCATAGGCCTGTGTTTGCTGCTCTTGTCAATTACGTGGTTAAACAGGCAGTGATGTAGAAGCAGGCGTTGATCTTCTTTTGCGGAGACAGTGTTTAGCCCACTATGTACGTTGTACATTCTACAAGCAGTTATTTTGGCAGACTGGCTTCGAAATGAGCTGTTTATTAGACTAACAAGAGTTCTGAAACAGTTATGATGTGTGTAAAAGGACATTGAATATGTCAAAAAATCAATGTAATTTAGATTTTTCAGTTCTTGACCCTTTAAGTAACTTTAATTTCGAAATGTATATTTAGTTTGAGTCCCACCTGTCATTTCTTTCTCCTGCTTCTAACGCACAAACCACTTTCATTCCACTCTCACCCAGCATTTCGAAGCTTTATTCAGTTGCGTCAGGTCCCGCGGGAATGCAGACCTCTACTTTGAAGCTGCTCTCAATGAGAATGTTACTTAACAGGTTCTTTTTGAATTGTCATTCTCACCAATGTGAATATTCTGTTGCTTTTGTGTGTTACAGAGGCTTATTGATCATCATCTCTGCGACTGTTGGACACAGTTACCACTACACTGACACCATGCTTCATTGGCGCCTTCCGTCGACCCCTTTCTCCTTAACTCCTTGCCTTTCCTCACTCCTCCTCTTGATCTTCCTCTTGGGCCTCGCCCATCTCTCTCAGGCCGGTGGCGACACGTCCCACAGCAGCCCAGTGAACTGTTCAGGGGAGGACAGCTGCTCTGAGGGTGTCGTCTTGCCGATATGGAACCCCCAGAACCCCTCTGTAGGTGACAAGGTGGCCCGTGCCATCGTCTACTTTGTGGCCCTCATCTACATGTTCTTAGGCATGTCCATCATCGCAGACCGGTTCATGTCATCCATCGAAGTGATTACGTCTCAAGAGAAGGAGATAACGATCAAGAAACCCAATGGAGAGACCACCACTGCAACCGTACGCATCTGGAATGAGACAGTCTCCAACTTGACCCTCATGGCGTTGGGATCGTCGGCCCCTGAGATCCTGTTATCCGTGATTGAGGTTTGTGGGCACAAGTTTGAGGCTGGTCACCTGGGCCCGAGCACCATTGTGGGTAGCGCTGCCTTCAACATGTTCATCATCATCGCCATCTGTGTTTATGTGGTCCCAGATGGTGAGGTACGCAAAATCAAGCACTTGAGGGTCTTCTTTGTGACGGCAGCATGGAGCATATTCGCCTATATTTGGCTCTACTTGATCCTCTCAGTCTTTTCTCCTGGTGAGGTGGAAGTTTGGGAGGCCGTGCTTACTTTCCTCTTCTTTCCGCTCTGTGTGGTTCAGGCCTGGATCGCTGACCGTCGTTTGCTCTTTTACAAATACGTCCACAAGCGCTACCGTGCTGACAAGAACCGTGGGATCATCATTGAGACGGAGGGTGATGGCATGTTCACCAAAATGGACATGGAGATGGACGGCCAAGGTGCTAATTCCCACCACAAGGAGGCCCTTGATGGGATGCTGGCCGGGGTGGAGGAAGGAGGTGGTGGAGGGGAAGAAGAGGAGGCCAGGAGGGAGATGGCTCGGACACTGAAGGAACTCAAGCAAAGACACCCGGAGAAAGACATGGAGCAGCTGATTGAGATGGCGAACTATCAAGTGCTGGTGCAACAGCAGAAGAGCAGAGCTTTCTATCGCATCCAGGCCACTCGCATGATGATCGGAGCGGGAAACATCTTGAAAAAGCATGCTGCAGACCAAGCCAGGAAAGTGGTGAGCTGCCATGAGGCTAATGCCCAGGAAGAAGACCCTCACACCATCTACTTGGAGTTTGAGCCCTCTCATTATCAATGCTTTGAGAACTGCGGATCTTTAAAACTCTCTGTGACCCGACATGGTGGAGACAGCGGCTGCACTGTCAAGGTAATGATTGCACTGTCTTTACCCAACAGTACTGTGATTACATTGCTGTGATTGTACTTTAATTATACGGATGTGATATCATTTTAAAGCCAGAAACCTACATGATTCCCAGCAGTGAGGATTTACTCTCAGAGCTATTTTAAATAATTACAGCACTTAGGAGATGGGCAATTAAATGACACTGTTTTAACAGATTTCAGATTAGCTCATTTTATTATTAAAACCTTTCAATTGGGAAGTTTACCACAGGAAATTAATTTCAATTATTTAAAGTTGTGTTGATAAGAGGGTGAAATATTCTATATATTTATTTATATTAATAATGGCACAAAGACTAATAACTCTTTAAAATTATTTTGTTATTATTTATTATACATGATTTTGTATTAGTATTATTATACTATAGTAACAATAATAATTATAATAGTGACCCTGGACCAAAAAAAATTACATTATCTGAAAGTTGAATAAATATGCTTTCCATTAATGTATGGTTTATAATAATATCTGGCCGAGATACAACTATTTGAAAATCTGTAATCTGAGGGTCCAAAAACTTAAAATATAGAGAAAAATTCTGAGAAATATTGAGAAAAGTTTTCAAAATTAAGTTCTTAGCATTGTATATTACTGATTAAAAACTATGTTTTGGTATATTTATGGTTGAAAATGTCTTAATGGAACATGATCTTTAATTAATATCCTTGATTTTAGGCTTAAATTAAAATTCTGACCCATACAATTTTTTGGCTATTGCTTCAAATATACCTATGCGACTTATGGTTTTGTGGTTCAGGGTCTCAATTATTAGAAATGAATGAATAAATATTATGTTATCACTATGTGATGCAATAAGAAAAAATTTGTAATAATAATAATAATTATTATTATTATATGCATTATGACAACATCAGCAATACAGCATCATTATAATAAATGTAATCTATTATGTGGTTATTATATAATATGATTTATATTTATTAACTTATTTGTATTAATATTGTTATTAAGTATTTATTATTGTTGTCAGTGGAATCTTTAAATTATTACACATTCTCTGCAAAAGGTTACATTATAACAGTCTTTTTGTATACTTTACACCCCCCCCCACTACACATACTGTTCCTCTTCTGGATATAAAAAGAGAGTATTTCTTCCTCAGCACTTTAACTGTGTGACAGTAGAAACTGTTCCTGTGTCTAGGTTGACTATCGCACAGAGGATGGCACTGCTAACGCAGGATCAGACTATGAATTCGCCGAGGGCACTCTGGTCTTTAAACCAGGTGAGACAGTGAAGGAGCTGACAGTCGGCGTGATTGACGATGACATATTCGAAGAAGATGAGCATTTCTACGTACATCTCAGCAACCCTCGTGTAGTCCACCGTGCAGAGGTCTCCGTCCTCGACCCCAATGCAGTGTCTTCAGGCAACAGCATCATAGGTTCCAGCCACGTTCCTCCCAAAGCTGCCCTGGGTAACGCACACACTGCGACCGTGACCATTTACGATGACGACCATGCAGGAATCTTCACGTTCGAGAGCAATTCCACACGAGTGAGCGAAAGCGTGGGCATCATGCAGGTAAAGGTCCACAGAACATCTGGAGCCAGGGGGAAGGTGGCAATACCGTACCACACTACCGAGGGAACGGCCAAAGCTGGAGAAGACTATGAGGAGGTGGCTGGCAAACTGGAGTTCCTCAATGATGAGACTATGTAAGTTTAGAATTCTTACTTGAATATGATTTGTTCAAGTGTGCACTGGCAGATTTCAAGCGGACAAATTGTTCTTGTCACCGCCAACACTAATCAAGCCAGATGTTTGCAGAAAGCATGTGTTCAAATAGGCGAGACTGAAGCCATTCTTGTCATTAAAAATGTAGCTGAAAGTTGCACCCCAATTTGCATACTTCTACTCTGCACTAAAAGTGCACACTTGACTAGAGATGGAAAGCTTTAAGTATTTATGGGGCAGTGCGTAAGATCTGGGACAAACTTATACATCTTAAAACTGTGTTTTGACATACATTAGCAAAATGTAGGTGACAAGACAACTAGCATTTTAATTTAAAATATTATTTCATTATTATCTGGGAGCTGTGTCTCCTCATTTCAAATTGGTATGCAGCCCATATCTCAGATTTCTATTTGTAGTCTGCACGTACATGAATGTTTTCACCACAGATCAGTAGTTAAAGTAAGACGATGTGCCCTCATGACCTGGAATGATCAGAGTATGCTTGGATTACAGGCTCCAGTGCTAAAAAAAGAAATACCAATAGATAAGAGCTAGGCAGAAGGAAATCTGTAAGTCACTCATAAAAAAGGAATAAACAAGGGATAATGTTGAAGAGCTGTGTGAAGTCTGGAAGGAAGCCATAGAGGGGGAGATGGAGAGCGATAAAGCTGCTGAGTTTTCTCTCAATCCTGAAAATCGATACTGACCTGCACATCAAGCACACTGCACTGCCTGCTGCAGATCTGAGGTGAGCAGGTCAACTGTAGAAAAGAACATGCTGGCAACAGAGAGAGGGAGGCAGATGTTGTAAACCGCTTCTCACGTTGTAGGTAAACAACTGAAATAGGCATCGAGGTGAACGTAGCATTGTGATTCATGGATGGACTGCATTGACAGTGAGGAAAAAAAAAACTCCAATCACAGGCAGGGAACAGAATTCAAATCTAGACCTAGTTACCCTTTCAGTCGAATCACTTCGACGTTACATATGGGAACTCGCCAGAGAGACCGATTTGCCTTTGAGCTT
>JAUCMU010040178.1:0-16758 GCA_032275025.1 Enteromius treurensis | reverse complement strand
GCATCTTTGGGATGTGGTGGAACGGGAGCTTCGTGCCCTGGATGTGCATCCCACAAATCTCCATCAACTGCAAGATGATATCCTATCAATATGGGCCAACATTTCTAAAGAATGCTTTCAGCACCTTGTTGAATCAATCCCACGTAGAATTAAGGCAGTTCTGAAGGCGAAAGGGGGTCAAACACCGTATTAGCTGGTGTTCCTAATAATCCTATATATATATATATATAATGCACATTATTGTGTTAAAGTATTTCTTTAAAAAAGTACTCTAAACGTTCAAATGCTAGTACTGTATATTACCAAATTAATCAATACTTTTGCATCAAATTGCATCAAAGTTGGAATAAAATCAAAACAAGAGTTTGTGAATCCGAATCACAGAATCTGACGATACACTACAGTCGAATGGTTATTGGAGGACATGGAAAGCTGTTTTTCTGACATGAATGGGTCTGGCTTAGTTCAACATGGCACAAGCATGGCAAGACTGCAGTCTAGTGACTGTGTCCCTTGACTCCTGTCATGTGCCTCTGAGGTCATGCTGCGTGTGTAATGGGATAGTGCAGCTGATGGCTTTCTCTTACACACACAATGCTTGGGGTGTTGTCCATGGGGAAAGCTGTCAAATGAAGCATGTTGTAATAAAAACTGTGATTGAGCATACTGGTGTAATACTATTTCTTATTCGTATGTGTTTGTGTCCATACGTGCAGCTGTGCTCCATCGAGGTTACGTGTGAGAGCGCTAGCGTCATGGCTGCCACACTGGCCAACGGCGGCTTCTGTCCAATCACAGGCGAGCGTGTGCTGAGCCCCGAGTCCGTGCGAGACACCCTCAGCCTCATGCACTCCTGCGGCATGTATGACTTCTCCGGACAGTTTGCCTTCCATGTAAGTTATTGTGCATGCAGATTTACACGGATTGGTATTTGTGCCAACTCTCTTCCTGTTAGTTTAGAGCACTGTTTTACCACATCATGCGAACTCTCTTCTTTTTCCTTTCCATTCCATCTAATTTTTTGTCACTCTTTCCTGTTAACTTTTAACTGAAACATTAACACCCTGCGGTTTCATATGAGGACATTATATTTTAGTGAAGTTCCCTGAGACTATACATGCCATAGTTT
This sequence comes from Enteromius treurensis, assembly GCA_032275025.1. NCBI lineage: Eukaryota > Metazoa > Chordata > Actinopteri > Cypriniformes > Cyprinidae > Enteromius > Enteromius treurensis. The sequence goes on along the minus strand of JAUCMU010040178.1, from coordinate 15,629 downwards.
TAAGTCTGGATGTCCCGTTCAGGGCTTTTCAGAGATACCACATGATTGGATGTTTCCCCTTGACCACTCCCTCTGTGACTTGACATAATTGCTGACATTAATTTAGTGACACTCTTATAGAAATATGACAACATTTTGTAATTATTCAAATCTGTCTAATTTTTAGAATGCGTGTTATAAATCAACATCTTAGGAAAGTGTTTGGGGTTTCAAATCAAAATATGACTTTCTGTTACAAAACAGGATGTTTATTACGCATATTGGGAGATGAAAAGGGAAATCAATTATATTTCAGCATTTTATGAAAAATATTATAATATATACATATGATGAAAAACTGCATGTTGCCCTAAAAACACATTGATGTGCTTATAAGATTTAGTTTATAGATACATTATATCCATCTATATCTATTTTACACACATTTTGCTGAAAGAAAAATGCTTTATCCAATCATTCTGTTATAACATAATTGAGAATCATCTTTATAGAAAGTTTGGTTTAAAACAACAACAACAAAAAAAGAAATGTGTTTATACTGCATCTAAACATTATATTACGGTGCATCACTATTAGTATATAACACAACTATTAAAATTATTGTAACTACTTCCTTTTTTGCCGCTTTTTAATATTTATTTTTGTTGTTGTGTCTGTAGTAATTTGTTACATCTTCACAAAAAACATTGCCTGCCCATTGCCTAATTTAATAGTTGTTTTAAGTTACATAAATCAAATTCTCCTAGCTATCAGAAATTGAGAATGACAAAAATGTATGTTTTTAATTGTTGAATGGCTTTGTCCAAATGCACATATTATAATTATTTGTGCTAATCAAAGTGCACTAAATTTCAGATTGACTAAAGAGTTGTACCAGTTTAGAATGCAGTATTTCGGGATAAAAACCTGCGACTTGTCTCCTACAGTGCAACATAGTTGTGGTTTGCAAACACCCATAATTTAGATGCTAATCAAGCTTGTTATAGAACATGAAATTAAATATTTATTCTTATTTAACCCAACCCACAGTCTTTCAGCCAAACATGCCATCTTAGGTTTTGGTTATCCTATTTATCTGTATGTCATTTTTTTGGTTCAGGTGGGTCTTCCAGCCAAGTCAGGTGTGGCTGGAGGTATTCTGCTGGTTGTGCCCAATGTGATGGGCATCATGTGCTGGTCTCCTCCATTGGACAAACTCGGCAACAGTGTCCGGGGCATCCAGTTCTGCACGGTATGTCAGTGTTATTGTTTGCAGACACATCTACACACACAAACACTTTCATTTCTCATAAAGTTAAACCGTGTACTGAAAATTACGCAAACATGTTTGAAAGTTCGCCAAGATCATAACAATAAATGTACAGTACTGTCCTAACTATAATATAATATTTATAATAATATCAAATTCTAATCTATTGACAAAGTTGTGTTGGGAGCTGGGTCTATTCTACACAAGCTATGATGACTTTCACCTTGATATTTTAGCGCGGATGTATACCTGTATGCAGAATTTCACTGTAGCCCTATTCGGACGGGACTAGTTTTCAGAACTACTGTACGTGTGAGCTTGGATTCTTATCACCTGTCATCTGTGATTTTCATGTACCATTTCAGACGGGACTAACACCTCCTAATTTATTACAGAGGTGAGAAGGTCTGTTTTGTACGTCTGGGCGTCACAGAGATCACACGCTCTGTATGCATGCATTGCTGTAGTCATTCAGATCGATTACAATTAGTATAATCACAAATACCCTGGTGAAGCTAAATAGTATAGTAAAACCATGCTAATGTGTGGTTACTTTAGTTCAACTATTATGATTTTTTTTTGTGGTTAACACATTTAATTTTAATAATTAAAACATATGTAAGCAAGAGCAGGAATGAACGTGAGTAATCTTACCTGATACTGATATTACAATAGTCAGTCTTAACAGTTTACATGATCCGGCTCTTTATTTGTGTTTATTTATTTATTTTATATATCAAAATATATTAAACGTGCATGCGATAAGAGGATCTACAGCATATCGCATTGGCCAAAACAGACAAAGAAACGTGTTGTGAAAAATAATATCACAGACATCGCAAAACACATTGGGATGGGATTAAAATCACCAAGTACGTCTGTGAAACAAAACATTCTCTAATGACCCCCGTTAAACTAGTCCCGTCCGAATAGGGCTTTACTTTTAGTCACTATTAAGGTAGCACACATATTCTGAATGCCTTTGGCAGAATTCAAATGCCATTTTAATATAAATAAATAAAAAAAATTATCTATGCCCATTTAATATATACATGAATAAGTACAATTTACAAAAAATTAAAAAAAAAGTTTAAAATTGTCAAAATATGTTTTTTATTGTTTTGTTTTTGCGTATCAGGCATGAATACAAAGAATGGGACAGAATGTTTTTATGTTTTCTGTCGTTTGTCTTATCTGTTTTCTGTAGTTTTTATTCTGTGATCCTGTCCTTTATGAGGGCCTCTTATCATGTACTTGTGAAAAGATCAGATTCTGTGCGTGTTATTTTAGGTCTTTCTGAGAAGCAGCACTTGTTAAAGTCTGAATATCAGTACAGCCTCTCAGACCCTTGTTAAAGGTCAAGGAGTCTATAATTACTCCCCGTGTGTCGCAAGGAAATCAGTGCCGCCCCAGTCCATGTCTTTGACTCATTTGTGGTGATAGTCTGACTCAGGACAACCCCAGCAAGGGGAACAGAGTTAATTGGTGGAGTTAATTCTGGGGCGGGTATGACTAGAATTTTAGATCATTTATATGAACAGTTTGACAGCTTTTTTACTGTCACAGAGTCAGTGATGAATTCAGAGCCACAGTGATAATTGAAAGCCTTTCTGTGATCAGTGCTGCTGCACCAAAAGAAGGGTAACAACTGGCATAAGGCAGAGGGTCACAAGACAGGAAAAGGACGTAATATTAGACTTTCAGTGCTTTTTAGGTTAACATTTTTCTTCTATGCCAAAAATCCTTTTATGATATTAAATAAAGAACATGTTGCTAAATGTTTTGTACATTTCCTACCGTGAATATATCAAAACTTAATTTTTGATTAGTAATATGCATTTTGTTAAGAACTTAATTTGGACAACTTAAAAGGCAATTTTCTCAATATTTAGATTACTTTTTTTTTTTTTTTTTTTCACCCATTTCAGATTTTGAAATGGTTGTATCTCGGCCAGATTTTGTACTATCCTAATAAGCCATATATCAATGCAAAGCTTGTTTAGTAAAAAATTGATATGGTAATGCCAAAATAATAATAATAATTTGGTCTGTACAAAAAAAATACCTAAAACGGAGTAGTGGCGCATGCTTCTCTGTTCCCAAGAAAGACTTTAAGAAGAAAAGAAAAAAACAAGAGTGTAATAAAACTTAAAAATGAAATATCTATTAATAGAAAAACATTGGTTGCTTCTATCTCTGAAATCACAAAAATACATATTTTAACAGGAACTTGTACTACTCTATAATTTAAGACAAAAAACACATCATTTCCTAAACAGGAACACACTTTTAAACCTAGAAATGTCACCTTTAAAGACTGATCATGTGAACTAAACCTCACTGAACCTGAAAACAGGATCCTGAGAAGTTGAATGACATGTGAAGGAGGTTCATTTCAGCACTATCATGGTTCAAAGGGCTTTAGTGAAAGCAGGCGGCTTCTCTATGCACTGCACACTTTCCTGTCACTAGCAGACCACCTTCAGACACTCAAAACAGTCCTTCAGTCTGTGTGAGTGTTTGAGCCTTTGACCTCTCAGACTGACTCCTATGGCTTTCTCTCGTGCTGCAGGATCTGGTGTCCTTGTTCAACTTCCACAACTACGACAACCTGAGGCACTTCGCCAAGAAGCTTGATCCTCGCAGAGAGGGAGGGGAACAGCGGGTGAGTGCCCTCTTCCATTTGCCCGACAGCCTTGCCCTCACTGCGTGCCCCATCGATGCGTTACACTTCGTCTTGTATGAATGACTGCACGTAATAATTTGCTGAGAAAGTACTGCTGAGGAAGCCTATTTCCACTAAATGCCTGCAGTCAGCCGTATACAATCACGCCCCCTGCAGGAGCACTCTTACACTACATCCGTAGACAGCTAGCTGTTTATGAGCAGCAGTTGATTCATCATCAAAGTTCTCAGCTGTGCATGAGATTCTAATTTTGCATGTCCATCGCCATCTCCTGGTTTGCCATGTTTTACGCTGTTTTCTTCCCAAGTTTTTGTTTTGCTTGTTTCAGTCTGCATTTTCAGATTTGTAATCAGAAAGCCCAGATGGAATCTGTAGACCTTTCGCTCGAATAATCTGTGCGATGGATGTAAACATTGTCTTATCTATAGCTGGGGAAATAATTTTTAGATAAGCTCAAATATTCATATCTGAATACAGAACCAATTAAAAAAATTACAGCAAGGCTGATTTCCCTAAAAAGAAAAACAAAAAATGTTTTTATTAAATATAGTATCACTGGCACAAGAAAACTGCAGGGATATATTATGGGGTCCGTGGTAATGCCATTTGAGGTTTTTGAATCCAAAATAGGTATTTATGTGAATTTTTTATTTTATTTATTTATTTATTTATTTTTACTGAGCATAATAATAATACAATTATTAATAAACAAAGCTGTTGGTGCTAATATAATCTATTAAATATATGTTAATATATGAGTAGTTTTATATAATCTGTCTTTTATATTTACATATATTTTTAACTTATTCATTATTGTATTGTTTTTTTTTTATTATTGGAGGGCTTTCTTTGTGATACTTTCTTTAGAGCCCCTCAAAACTAATCCGTTCTCTGTGTTGCTCAACACAGCAGTACACCTCTGGACCCCAGTAAAACCAGAGCTTTTCAAAAGAGCTGCCTCTCAAAGACACTGTGTGGACAAAAGTCTGGCCCACTGAGCACAATGAGGACAGCTCCACTACATGCTTTATGCAGTTTATCCGCAGGAGATTTTCTCTATTTTGATTTCTTCAGTCTGCATTCTTAGATTTGTAATCATCAGGCCCAGACGGATTGGATGTAAACACAATCAAAGGAATTCAAAGGAATTCTGAAAACGATTCAGAAAAAAATTAAAATTAAGAGAATAAAGTGTGTAAAATATAATGTTTTCAGTGCTACGCTCAACAAGGCAGCCCAAAGGACGGGACAGGCAACGTGCTGACTGCCCCTCAACACCTCCAGACAGACCAAAACTATATCTATATCTATATCTAAACTATATCATTCAGGCAGGCATTTCCAACAGATTCCAACAGGGCAGAAAAATCGCTCGGTACATTTATAGCCGTGGGTTTTAATGCAGGTTTTAAGAAAATGCTAAATGTTATTGAGCCTTCTAGCACTCCTAGCAAAGAACAGAAAGATTGTGACCTTCTTTAGCTGAAGCACAACACGTTGAAAACACGATCTCTGCTGTCTAAAGAAAATGTGGACTCTGTCATCTTTCTGAACTTAAAAAAAAACAAAACATAAAATGGATTGAAAGGGAGTTCCATTTAAAAACAAAATTGTTCTTTTCTTTCTATTAGTTTATAACTACTACAATATTACATTTCACTTTTTAATAAGGAGCATTTGGTTTTGGTTATAGAGGAGGTTTTGTTTTATTTGCTGCTAAGAAGAAACCCCAGAAGAGATGTGAAGTATAGCTCCATTGTTGTTCAAAGTAAAAGAAAAACAAAAAACAAGATCATACTTTTATGTTAGTTTTAATAAATAAAAATGTTTTTATTTTTTGCTGCATCTAAAACATACGGAACCGTCACACCACTGTATCGTATCGAACCAAACCGTTACACCCCGATTATTTATATCATGTTTTAATCAAAAATATTATCTTTGTTTATCATTCATAAAAACCTGCGTTCACAGATTCTGTGTGGGCCTGGTCATCTATTAATAATCATCATGACTTGCATCCGACTACTGCAACTTAAATGAGGCATGTGCAATTTCTGTGCTGAGACAGACCTCTGACGGGTTTTTTTTATTTTAAAATGTTGAACATGTGCCAGCTGTGTGAATACGAGGCCTCTCTTTGTGACTGTTTGTTTTTGTTGACTTTGAAATCTGTTCACACATCACCATATTGCACAGTGTGAGTCACCCACATTCCTTGGGGGCCCCTAAAAACTAATCTGTTCTCCGTGTTACTCAACACAGCAGTACACCGCCGGACCCCTGGATTACGAGAGCCTTCAGAAAGAGCTGGCTCTCAAAGACACTGTGTGGACAAAAGTCTCGCCCACCGAGTGCAATGAGGACAGCTCCACTACTGTAGTCTATAGGATGGAGAATGCCGGAGAAGGCAACTAAAACGGATCTCACTCACCTCTGCGAGCTCTCTGACAGTATATATTTATGTACTTTAACAGTTATTTATTTTCAATGAATCTCATTGTGCGCACATGTTAGATCCTCACCAGTCTCGGTGAATATAAGTGACTGATAGAGGACACAGGCTTTATTCTTCACTTGGACTGCACTGACTCTAGGTGCGGTGTGCTATAGTGTCATAGACCAGCAGGTGTTTTTTCAAGGGGAAGTTGAGGATTGGCTGCTGAACAGAGACTGCAGGTGCTTCTGTGTTGCTTTACAATTGAATGTTGTGTTCATGAATAATAAACCACGAGACACGCAGACTTTAACTTGGTTTATATATATATATAATTGATTTTTTTACCGTATTCTATATGAAATATAACAAGACCCATAATAGTTGTCCATCTGACTATATTTTAAGTTTTCTAAAGCCATATATTAGTTTTTGTGGGAGAAATCGCATTAAAATGCCCATCTGACTATAATTTAAGCCTTATGAAGCCAAATACTTGCTTTTATAAACTGTTTCATCAGGATAAAGCACTTCTTGCTGGCATAGAACGAGTCTGCGTTTTAAACAAATAACATCTGATTTACACAACAAATAGATTTTGTTTATGTTTTTGTTGTTGAAACCGTCTGTAAGGTACAAGATGGACGTTTAAGTGATTGAAAATAGCATTTGGTGCAAATTTAGTGTATGAATTATGAATTCAGCTTGTTCCTTACATAAAGCTATTATATGACTTGGGATACATGTTAGACTTATAAAATGTACAGTCATATTTAACGCATGTATAAGTAACGTATGTCATTACATAATCCATCTGCATATGCCATACAACATAAAGGTGAAGTAGTATTTTCCATTTTGGCCAAATCCTCACTTAAGACACGGTGTGATTTCAATGTAACCAAGTTAAAAGGGACCTATTGATATTCATTTAGCCGCGATGCGTTCCTGCTGAATCGCTTGTCGCGGTGACTGCGTGTCCAGAGAGGACTGTCGTAATGTGCAGTGTTTGCATCCCAGAGCTGCTCTAGTACTGCTCAGCAGCCAGCTGAACCCTGGTCTCAGAGCGTCTTCGCAGTGAAATCAATGATGTTACAAACCTTCCACCCGCCCTCCTCTCTGCTCATTCTCACGTATTATCCCTAGAAACATTTATGCACCTTATTAATAGTTCAAATGTTGGTTTATATCAAACTAAGCTTGGATAAGGTTTTATTGGTGGAAAGATGCTGCCCTTATCAGGAAGATATTAAGTATTATCCGTTTTGTTGCATATAATGTTTTTTTAATCTTTTCAATATAAAGGTTCATTTTATGTTTGCATGGGTTGCTTTGCTTTCACAGACTTGTATATTTCTGGGTTTTGTTGCTTAGCTTCACAAGTTTTATGTGTGTTTTTTTTGTTAATTTTTTTTCATGATAATTTCCATGTCTTGTTCTTGCGCTGCTTTAGTGGAGAAGTGTTTCTCATGCGCACTGACAGCTTTAACAGTCAAAACATGAGTTATATATGCTCTGATTACTTGAACAGCTGTCAAATGCTTCATCACCATATATTATCATCTGGTTTTACACTGTCATAACAGTTACGTTTGTTTTCTCATTGTGTATTTATGTCATTTGTTCTGGTTTCTTTCTTCTTCTTTTTTTGTATCATTAATAAATGTATTTAATCTCATTATTACCCAAAATCATTTGTGTTCTGTTTGCTGTTGTTCGGACATATGTTGTCGCAAAAAATCATTCTTGAACGCTTAAAAAGGCCTTCAGGTTGTTTAGCAGGCTGTCTGTGCAAATGCAGCTATCACACTTTCAGCGCAGTTTATCTGCACATCCTGTTCTTATTAACACTGACTCACATTGCATGTTCATTCAGACATCAGTGGCTGTCGGTGTGTGCGTGTGGGTCACATGCTGATACCACAGTGTAACTTGACACAGAGATGACCCGCTTCACCTCATCCACCTTGCTTGCGTTCTCACTCGTTAGCTTGCAACAGCTTTCAAACCAGCATAAGAAAGGTAAATGACCTTCAAGTCGTCTTGAACTCTGTGTGTCTACTAGGTTTTCTACTTGGCTTAATCTGAAACTAACATGCACATTTCTGGAGAATAATTACACATTAGCAGACAGGAGCAGCGTTTTGTGTTTCTATTTAAGACATTAAACTGTATTAGATGTAATTCGATTATAATTAAACGCACACGCAAGGAGACTCGGGTGATCTTTAAGCCCAAAGACACTGTATTTAAACATGAACTATATATAAATTATACATCCACTTAAATGCATGGTCATTACATGTTTAATTTTCATGTGTATTTTTCATCCAACGTTGAACACCAAGTGTTTGTGTTGTAAAACTCATATTTTGAACATCTGATTGTTATTCGAGGTTGGTTTCTTTACTAATTTACAGAAGATGGGATCTTTTCTGTAAGTTGTCTGTATTTGTGGTGTTGAAAGTTGGGGTTTGGCTGGCTAACATGAAGGGCTGCCCCCTACTGGTGCCATCCTGTTTCTCACCAGCACTTACCTTTAAGTTAACACAGCATTTTTTACAGGGTTGAAAAATGCATGAGTTCTTTTGCATGGCTTGCTCTGATGCTCAAATAAAAATCAAAATGTATCAAATCAAATGTATCCTGCAGCTACTAAATCAAATGAAATTATTTAAGGAAGGGTCTTTAATACATTGTGCTGCGCAGGTTTTGCCATATCAGCTTCTGATAACTTGTCTATAACACACACACGCACATACACACACTATGATCATACACTACCTTGATATAATTTTTCATTGACTATTTGCTGTTTCCTCTCACTAGTTCTCTATTCATTTCAGTCTGTTAGAGCTTAAGGAGACACTCCGGGGGGCCTCCGTTTCTGCCAACCATCTGTGCATAAAAACTTATTTCTATTGCACAAAGGCTCTTTTCTATCATTCCAGGTGAAATCGGTCATCAACCTCCTCTTTGCCGCCTACACAGGAGATGTTTCTGCTCTCAGAAGGTACTAGGTTCTTCATTGCCTACAGGTTTTTGAAGTGTTTTTTTTATTTTTCGTTGTTGTTGTGCTTCTCTGATATTATACATGACTGCAGGTTTGCGCTGTCCTCCATGGACATGGAGCAGAGGGACTACGACTCCAGGACGGCGCTGCATGTAGCAGCTGCTGAGGGTACAACACTGCACATGCTGTCACTTATTAAAAGCCAAGAGCCAGTGGTGTCTGTTAGTTTGGTATCTGATCGTTTGCCGGCTGGCAGTCAACGAACTGTAAGATAACAAAAAAGATGACAAACGGAAAGCTAGGCTGTATTTAACTGTGCATGTCCTTGCTACTACCCCATGTAAATTTGGTAACGGGGCCACTTGGTGGTCAAAAGTGGTAATGTTTTAAATAATGTTGATGATCAATGCTGCCCAATCTTACAATGTGTATATTTTTGCTGCTTTTTGTGCCTTTTCATTGTAGTTTAATCATTATAAATATAGGCCATCAAATACTGTATTTCTGGGTGATTAACTGAATATTTATTTCACATCTTAAGCTTCATCTGTAGTACGTGTTATCCAGAAATTAAACTATTCCTTTTAATTTTAGGACACGTCGAGGTTGTGCGTTTTCTGTTAGAGGCCTGCAAGGTGAATCCTGGTCCTAAGGACAGGTGAGCAAAAATGATCAAAACACTTTTGATTGATTTTAGAGCAAATATTAATTTTCTTAGCCTTTTTAATTGAGAAACTAAGTGATTGGAAGACATCAGGTTGCTCATGACGGTCTCGGAAAAAAGTCAATAGTAGGAATAAAATCCTACATCAGCACATACAACACACAAAAATAGATTTCTAGCAAGAATTAGGTTCATTTTTCTCTTTGTGAGTGCAATATGTCATTATTATTATTAAATACATTAAAATCCAGTTTGATTGTATGCACGCATGTATTTATTGTGTATAAATGTATTAATTGCCTTATGAGTTATATAATCTGAATAGGATGAATCATTTTCATATGTATCAATATATATCTCAAATTTATTAGACGTTTAAAATATATATTTTTTATATCAGATAGATAAATGTTTACACTTTTTAAAAGTTGTTTAGAATTGCAAAAGAATAGTTTTTAAACATTTTATAAAAGTATTGCAGTAGTGGCATGCTTCTGTCTTAATAGTAATAATTAACATTAATTATTTGTATTGCGTTATTATCATTATCTAATATTTGTACACTAATAAAACGACTAGAAAAAGATGTGGAACCCACGGAAATAAAGCAACATTTGTGTCCTGTAGGTGGGGCAACACACCTATAGATGAGGCGACTCACTTCGGTCATCACGAGGTGCTCGCGCTTCTGCAGGAGCACCACACTAAATACAACCCGCCGGTGAACACTGACGCAGATAAAGTGAGCACCCAGAAAAACCTGGACGGGATGCTGGAGACGTAACCATTTCCACTAGCACTAGAGCAGTGGTTTTCAAACCTGTCCTGCATATTTTATATGTCTTTGTATCAGATACATCCAATTCAGGTTTTGCGGTCTCTACTAACGAGCTGATGAGTGAAATCGGGTGTATAAGATGAGGGAGATATACAAAGTGTGCTTCCAGGACAGGTTTGAAAACGACTAGAGGACACCATTCAGGAACAGCCCAGTGAAGGACTGCTCTCTCTCTCTCTCTCTCTCTCTCAATATCAGTGTTTCTTGTATTTTGTTAGTATATATTTTTTCGTTTGAAGTTGCCTACTGTAGTTTTACATGCTTTTGTGAGACGTTTATAGCTTGTTCACAACTTCTGCCTTGCAGGAAAGGGTGAACGACTCTCAGTCGACGCTATAATTCCATTTTCAACCCCATCGTGCCTGTGTAAAGCTGACTGGGGTGTGGGTAATGATGACTACATGTCATTGTTGTCCCGAGGGCAAACGGCTAAACTCGAGTACCAAACAATCCAGTTTGATAAACCAGGAGCCATTAAAAACAGGACGCGTTCTTTTATTAAAAATTGGCACGAGATGTGGCACGGTTGCGCAAGCACTCGCGACACAAAAGCTGCTGACCAACATATCTTATGCTGAAACACAGTAGCTCAGCAGAGCAGGACGAAATCGATACTGGAGACTATTACTGTACATTTCCATTAGCAAACAATCGGTTGAGTGTTGCCACGAATATTAAAATCAGATATACGAGAAGGTGTCTCGTGTGTTTAAAAAAAGAAAAGTTTGCATGCATTTTTTACATGTGTATCACTTTTATTTTATTACACCTCATTAATTGCACATTCTAACCACTGCCAAATACATCGTTATTTGTGTTAGTCTCTACCGTGTTATCAGATGGTCTTTATTATCTATTTGTCAGTGCACTGATATTTTAAATATACACATGCAGAGCCCCCAAAATGACTGTATTTCTAGAATATTGCAATCTGAGAACAAAAGTGATCAAAAATAAAAGTTTACTGCTAATGTGAAGTTATAACAAGTTTTTATGCAAATCCTCAACATTAGCTTATTCATTGTTGGATACAGTTTAAACCCTTCTTTTTTATATAAATAAGACACTGCATTTGTGCAAAGCATCTGTGCATTTACGTATATTTTAGGAAGTGTTCAATTACTGTGAATGTAGTTTGTGTTGTGTTGCTTTAGAAGCAGGAAGATGATGTCAACCTCTTCACACGGACCAAACACTTGAAGAAAGTCAGTTGATTTGACAAAAATGAAGTTCGTGTCAAAGTATAATGAATTTAAGCTACACTTAAGCACTGTTCAGTATTCCTTGAAGCATATATAAATATGATAAGCATATATATCATTCTTGCTGAATTCTATTATAGACTGCATCTGGCTGACTCAAGTCAGTGTGTGTACTTGTGCAATTCAAGCAATGGTATATTAAGATTCATCTTTTATGTGCAATAATAAATAAACGTGTGTTAGTAATTCCAAGAGTGTAATTTTACTCACACATCATCTACTAACAAAACGATATAAAAAGAGAGAAAAATGTCCCAAGTAATCAAAATCCAATAAATATCCAGCACGTCTAGCACACTAACAAGAACATATGCTTTTTATCCAAAACACCTCACAATGCATGAAAGATATACATTTAATCGGTTATCTCTGAGAATCAAACCCACAACCTTTGCGTTTATCCTCATTCTCTACCAGTTCAAAGCTTTAATCCTCTAGATCAGATGAGATCGTGTTCATCCAACCTGTGGTCTTCATTGACACACTGCTGTACTGTCTTGGATTTTCAAAACAGAAAGTCTGTCTTCATTTATCCCTCCCACACCTTAAAGAGAACAGACTGTTATGCGCAAATACCAGGACAAAAGCACAAAGTCTCAGAACAGATGCACATTTTCCATTCATTTTTTTTTTTGTGCTGTTTCCTTAGCTTGTTATCAATTGATGGGATGAACTGGGAAACGATGGCTTATCCTATTTTCTTTGTGTTAGTCAGTTCAAGTGTAAGATCAATAGTCAATAGAGGCTCGATTCAAATATGAAATGCATAATTGTGAATGTAAAAGTCTTTACCCTCAGATGTACTGGTATAGTAGCGGCCAAAGGCAACATCTCTTGGGATGTCTGGGTAAAGGTAGATGAGAGGATTCACTGGATCTTTCTCTCCGTTAGTGACGGTATAGTCACGGATGATGTTCGGTAAACAGATGTTGTTCAGATGTGTTTTAGTGTAAGGCTCTGTTGAATGCACCACAGGTTCACCACCTGTGTTGACACGATAATCTCAGAGATATTTCAGACACATCAAGATCACAAAACAAAATATTCCAGTTCAAACTAGTACAAACCGTCCTGTGAATGCTCGACCCATGTAATGACGATTCCTCCCCATCCAGAGTTTTCACTGAAGCGCAGAAGGAAAGTGCCGGGGATTTTTCCACTCAACAAAGCCTTCTCTCTCTCCTTACTTAAAAACCCTATAATGTACCTGTACACCATGAACATATTATGTAGTCCATGTAACTAATGCACTATTAAAGTATCAAAGGCCATACAGCAGTTTTGCTCGAAGCCTTACGTTTAAGCCCTCTCTGAAAAGCTGAGCTGATTTTGACGTCAGTGATTTTAAATGTCATTGGCTTTCACATGAATGACACAATAGCACCGTTTAGACAGTTAAGGTTAACCCCCTTCAGATTTCTTACCCGTCATTCCAAACGTCAGGCATATATATTTTAGTAAGTTCCAGATGCTCATATATCCACCGCCAGAATGAATCACCAGACTCGGCAGACGCCTAGATAAGAATACCAAATCATTATAAAAAATGTTGCTTCACCTTGTCATTTATCAAGTTATTTCACTTATGAGTATATACTTAATGTCTTCTCTGCAGTATCATGTGTTCTCACTAAGTTTTGTTTTATCAGTAAATCATGTGACAGCAGAGGAACAAACAAAAGCGAGGTGGTTCAGGAAAGCGAAAGCAACTTTCCTGTCTTTGTTTTTTAGTCATTTGCACATACTCACTTTATAAAATGTATTCCAGTGGACGAGTCCTTCAGGGTCACCTTGGGCTTTTCCACCTTAAAAGTAAACAAAGAAAAGAAAAGTGCTATATTTTTTAACTATGTGCATCTACTCGTCCTATTTGAAGAGTTAAAATAAAGCACAAACAAGCTCACCAAGAACTCTGTCGGCCAGAGTTCTCAGCTGCTCCGAGTTCAGCGCTCGTTTAGTGGCAGACGAAAACTGCCAGCTCAAGACCTTTGAAAGCTGCCCCCATTTCACAGGTGGAGGATTCAAGAAGAACGTCAGATTCTGAGTGAGACAGACGGCAATAGTCAAAAAAGAGAGCTCGATAGAAGACAAAGACATTGATGAGAGGAAATGGCCGTACGTGGGGTTCAGCGCAGAGCATGTTGTACCATAAGATAGAGCCCCAGGCCTAATGTAGCCAACCACCGAGCAACATCACCACAGGAAGACATGTGATCTCTTTGAGCATAATGTTGCAGTTACAGCCATTTAATGTTGTAACCCTGTCTCAAATAAACACTGCATTTCAAAATTTCGCTTTCAGCAGAAACTTTACCGATAAATCAATGCATAGTTCAGGCAGAATGAGCTGCGTGTCAAAGCTGATGTAGTGCAGCTCCTCAAAAATTTGGAGTGAAAACTGCAAAAAAAGAAGAAAGCTACTTAAATATCAATAATCGGTAGTTCACTTGAATTGACCTTTATTTATTAGTTTGTTCTACCTCTTTACTTCTGTCCCTAGGTCTCTTCTCCCTTGCAGTCTGTGTTAATTAGAAAGTAAATCAATAAAAATAAAAGTCAGTAAATATAAACTATCATGTATTTATTATCTAGTCTAATATATCAGTGTTTATCATCATACCAAATGACGGAAATCAGCGGCTAGACATCCACTAGATTCATCCACGGTCATAACTTTATTAACAGTACCTAACAGAAGGAAGTTTCTACATCTACAGCAGGACATTACACAACAGTCCATTGTGTTAGTGAGCTCTGAACTAAATGTGTTTCCATATGTATTTGTAATTATGTAATTTGTATCAATCAGTAATTGAAATGAGCATTTATCTGTGCTCTTTGGGTTAATGTAATGTGTTACATACCCTTTCATCGTCTCCATCTCAGAAAAATCTCTAAATAAGAGAAATATCCATAAATACACAAACACACAACGGTCATATAAAAGCACTGCTTTGCAATAAAAAAATTTTAATCAAGGTAGATAGATAGATAAATATTTGCTTACTTGTCAATAGAAATCTTGACCTTGGGTTGAGGGTTCAGTTTAGGGAGTTTGACTAGTAGTCTATAGTATCGTAAAGCACAATAAAGCAATGACAATTGTTGTCTAGAAGAATGAGTGCCAATACAGTGTCTTGATATAACAATAATCTCTGAAACCCACCTGATCTTGACTGTGAACTGAACTCCTACTTTTATCACCAAGGGTCTACGAGGACGCCACGGAAAACAAGGCTGTCTCTCCACCACAAGAGAACTGAAAGACACATCACATCAGGTTTCATGTCCAGGTCTGCAATCTTTTAGAAGTTACAAACCACAAAATATTCAAATTCCCCCATGAACCCGCAAATCCTCTTTCAAAAACCTTTTTTTTTTCTACAGCTTGTGATCTAAAAACACAGAAGTGTATGAATGAATAAAGTATCGTGTCTTACTGTAATATGAGGTTTTTGAAGAGTGAAAGGGTCTGGTCTT
>JAUCMU010040018.1:0-16768 GCA_032275025.1 Enteromius treurensis | reverse complement strand
TGTTTCAGAAGCGTGGCTAACGCTGAGGCGTTTCCCAATGCGTTTTCACGCAGTGTCGAAGTTCCTGTTAAGGAACTCAAAAGCAATCACTGGAATAGTAGTTCATCTGATATCTTGTACCAATTTTCCTTGTCCAGTTGCGTTCCAGCAGCCAAACTTCGTGAAAGATACTAATTATTTGTTTATACCTTTGCAATAAAACATGAATGACACAAGGATGTAATGCAAATCTAGCTGTGGAGTAGTTATTGTAAACAGCAGATGAACAGGTGAATAGCGACTGGGGGAAAACACGATACAAACAGGATACAAAGACAACAACACGGGAATAGAATCTAATACTGATGCAGCGAAAGGCAAAATGAAGTCAACAGCAAACTGCTTGCAGTAATGATTTAACATTAGCAAACTTTAGCAGCTTTTTGCAAGCTTTTTGTTTAAACAATATAACCGTAAACATGAATATACCATTAAATGTGAATGGACATGAAACAAATGATTTCTTTTCATAAAAATGTTATCAATGCCAAAAATTAATCTTTTAGCCACTGTTACTGGTTTATGCAGAGATAAAACCACTCCTCCGTTTGAAGTGTGGTCCAAAAAAATCTTCTTTTGAGGGGCTTTCTGGCCCTTCTCCTCTTGAAAACACGCTAGGGATAAGTGTAGGGGACGAAATGGGATTGGGATCTTGGAATCTAAAATGAAAGAATTACTGGATGCTACAGAAGATACATGCAGAACTGTAGAAATAGGTCGTTCATAATGAACAGTTAATAATGTCTATCACAGACCAGTGCTTCTTCGTTGACATCAAACAAGAAAAAAAAACTTGTCAAAAAGTGAAATTAACCATCTGAGAAATCAGAACAGCTGGAAATGTTAAATATTATATTTTTGAACAATTTAGTGGGGTATTTTAAATGGAAGCCCGTTTTCTGCCACTGAATAAAAAAGTTTATTGCGACTTTTTATCTCAAAATTCTGACTTTTTTTCTCAGAATTGCGTGACACAAACCTGCAATACTGCCTTGTTATAAAGTCAGACTTGTGAGATGCAAAGTCTGTCATGTCTGAGAACATAGCAGTCTTTTTTCACTCAAATTTTGACTTAGCTTGTAACTCTGACTTTATATCTCACAATTCTGAGAAAAAAGTTATATTCCGAGATAAAGTTGCAATTGTGGCTCGTAATTGCGTGTTTATAATAATTTTTTATTCAGTGCGGAAATGGCTTCCATAGGATCTAGCCCCATTGAGTAGTGACTGGTCCCAGATAGATGTCACTGCTTGTGTTTCCACGCTTACTTTGTGTTTTTAATCTTTACAGTCTGTATTTGTAGACTTTATTTTATGTTGATTGTGAAATGTTGATTTTTGCACGTAGATCTCCCAGGAACCATTTTCTGTTTATTTGAAACTGCTGTGACTTTATTAATTCTACAGTGATAACAATTACATTTTGGTGCAAAGCTAATGTTGAAAGATTATAAGATGCTTTGTTTTAAATAAGTGAGTGCGTCTTCCAGGAATGTTCCTCCTGCAAAGATAAACATTATTAAGAGAGCCAGGAAGAACTTCTGATCAAGAGTAAACTTTAAAGTATTTCACTCTATTTTCAACGGTTTATTTTTTCTTACACTTGGTGTCATGCCCCAAGAACATGATGTTCACAGAAGATGATCTAGATCATGAACATTTAAGAGTGAAGAGATCAGAGAGTTCTCTGTCCAGTGGAGCTGTTGTGAAACTCTTATCATTTTTATGAACTGCAATAACTTTCAACAATAACCAATTCGTACATATTTATACAAGGTGGCTAATTTGTCCAAATTCATACAAATGTAATATCATACAATTTTGAGACCGGTAGGTTTAGGGGCGGGGTTAGGTGTAGATAATTCACACAAATTCATACGAACTCGTAAAATAGGTACGATTTAGCACAAAATGAGGTAAGTAATTGATGACAAAAGTTTAGTTGCAGGTAAAAAAAGAAATTTTGGCTGACTGTAATTCAGCAATGATGACTAACAAATATCTGACTCATATTTAATTTAATTCACACATAATAATAGTTATAAAAGAAGTCATTCTACTCCTTTCTTACTTCATGAAAAAATAAGAGGCAACCTCCCTAAAACTATCTCCAGTGTGTTGGTTTTGTGGAGATAGTAGCTACGGAAACAAAAAGAGCAAACAAAACACATATAGCAACATAATGATGCTGCCGAGTGACAAGAATGCTAAAATGACCTTTAATTAATCTTTTTGATGAATCTTCTGTAGACCGTTTTCAGACCTTATACTGTTCAGACCTTTTATGATGCCATGTTTTCTAACACAGAAAATTGACACTAGACTGTATTTTACAAATCACTTTCCTAACATCCTAACACTTTAAAGTATTTCTTCTATCTCAATTTAAGTTAATTTCATTGAAAAACAAAGGATATCCTACTGTGCTGATTACAGGAGATAAACAATCCGCAGTATAGCCGACTAAAGAGCCCAATAAAGCCATTAAAATGAATGAGAGTATTTCCTGCCCCTGACAGTAAGACTAAACACTGTCTTAAGTTAACAATTAAAACAGAGTCTAGAAAAAAAAGGAAATTCTGAGAAATTAATGGAAATTGCAAGAGTACAAATTGTAGTAAGCAAATGCTTATTCACTGTTGTGATTACGAGAGGTTCCTTGGGAAGTTTTCTCCCCTTGTAAGGGGTTCATGACCTCAAAATGTTAGAGAACCCCTGACCTAGACAATGGTTTTGGTAGAGCACAGCCCTTAGTCACAACACTCCTTCTATCACCCCAGTCCAAATTCAGCATCACTCCCAGAGAGCTTGTAATGGTATATATAATGGTATGGCAGTACTAGAAGGCTGGAGTTCAGTGTAAACACTTCTTTTCATTATAACAGGAGTGACACCATGTAGTCGTGGTGTCAGTTTAGGTTATTTTTTCACTTATGCTTTATGAACGTATCAGATTTTCTGATGAATTGCATAATGGTTCTGGCAGTAGGATTTGCTCCTGTGGTGAGCCAAGTTCATGCTCATTAGAAGCGGCCTTCATGACAGCTATTCTGAGTTTAATGTCACTGTCATCATGAAGCTGAATGGGACCCTTTGAGAGGAAGGATCCTGGAGAGATAGAGCCAGCACATTTGTTACAATAACAGGCTTCAGTTTGTGGCGGGAACACTGAAGCATCCAGACGCTTAACAATGAGGGACAGCAGTATTTATAAACAATTCACATTCTCTGTGGCCTAATGACTGTAAGTAGAATGGATAGTGAGTGTTGTTTATCAAAAAAAAATATCAAGTATTTGTTTTTGTTATAACAGCGCCATAATGCAATAAACTTGAATCTTTATGAATTTTTAGACTTAAATTCACCGAGTCATATCTGCAAAATATATTTTCTGACTTGGGTCAATTAGAGCACATTGACTTTTTCAGTAGTGTTGGTTTTGGAAGTGGCTGCGTTTTGCCATCCTTTTTTCCCAGAGGGAAATGCTTCATTAAGTAAGGGATAACATACAGCTAGCAGGTTGTTATCGCAGAATGTAGCCCGACAGGCTTATCGGCAGCCCAACGTGAAGCGGAGGCGTCTTACACGACTTCTTGACCCAAAAGTAAATAATAAAACAATAAATAAATAATTCAATACAATAATAAAAATGTGTTTTAACCGGGGAATCATCTTCTATCCACTGCGCTAGGCTTATTTGTTTGTTTTTGAAAAAAAAAGTTCCCTTTCAGACCAAAAGTGAAATAAATAAGCCTCAGGCTGAATTTCACTCCTGTACAGTAGAGGGAGCCGCTCAAACAATCCTGCCTTTTTGGATTGCATGAGGAATACGATGCTCAGTTTTCCTTATTATTAGTATGGTTGAATTAGATCATTGAAGGTCAGCTGATAAAATGGGATTTAACATAAAGGATATAGCCTAACTCAAATGTTGCTCTCTATAAGAAACATCTCAACCCAACAACCACCGTAGGAACTGCTCATAAATGCCCTACAACAACCACCAATCACCCCAGCATTAGTTTTTGTAGAAATAGCACCACTCACTTTTCCACTTTTTCCCTAAGCGTGTTTATAAGCTAACTCCTTCTGGATGTTTATCAAGACACCACAGCTTCCTTATTTCTCAGTTCTCTTCTTTGAAATACACCAGCTTATTTTTCTCACCCCCTGGTTTCCTCTCGAACCTCCTCTTTTGAAGCTCTCAATGGATAGTCTTCATTTCCCATGGAAACAATGGCTGTCGCAGATCTCAGCCTTTGTTCAGGCATTCCTCTGCCTGGCGGCAATATGAAGCAATTAGGTGCATGTGAGCAATTAGTGAACTGAGGGTTTTTTCTTCTTCTTCTGTCACATAGTGTTTTTTGGCTGGATGGCTCTCGGAGCTGACTACATCTATGCGACAGGTCTTATTTTATGATAAGTTTACATCACTTCACAGTGGACATTAAACTTTAAAAAAAACTCTTTGATCTCAAAGCATCTATTATGTTGGACTCTGTTTGAGGCATTCTAATATTTACCATCAATCTTTGCTCAGATTATTGAATGTAATACAGCTAATAAATTACATTTTAACTATCTCTATCCCATGCTTTGCTCTAATCTCATCTTCTTCTCTCCATCTTATCACATGAATAGGTATGGTACTGACTGGTACATGCTTATATCTTCACACTATGCCTGGATTTGTGCATGTGTGTTTTATGTCAGACTTCTATGCATTCCAAACACTGTGTGTGATCTGACTGTGTTTGCATGGCAAACGTCTTAGTAAAACGTTATCTTCCTTATCACATAAGCAGAGAAGCAATACTCTGGTGAGTTCCTGCCTTGTCTCCTGGGCTTTTCTCAGAAACTAAAGGAGTCATTTTTAACAGAAGAGGTACACACAAACACCTTTCATTCACATCATTCATTATTTCAGTACAGCGCACTTACATTGTTGATGACTGACTCAGTCCTTAGCAAGGAGGATGCAAGTGTTTCTGGATAGATGTTCTGTCACACTATTTTTCAGCTGCATGAGTTGTGCTGAAGGAGGAGGTTCTGTTGGATTCAAGTAGAATTAGAAGGTCGAAGTAGAAATCTTCGTAAGAATTCGCTCCTTAGAATAAATTGTTATTGTTATTTTGTTAATTTGCTTTAAATGTTCTCTTCTTCAGGAGATTGTGTGTAATCGTGTCAGGTCCTCCATTCACAAACACTGATAGTCCCTACCGCCAATACGATTAAAAAAATGTGTTCCTAATATTCATCAGGCCTCTTTTTATGTTGTGCACTGTCTTTGGCATCATTTTGGGAGGACAGCCACTGATTTGTGGTACTATGGCTCATTCATACATCTCTCAAAATGCAATGTGTTTTGATTTTCCTGCTTTTCTATCTTTGTGGAGTCTCATTATCACATCAGGCACTGAGTTCAATGTGTTCCTGGGTCACCATATTTTATAGACCCTGGAACAACATTTTAATAAAAGATTTAATGATAGATGCATGGCTCTGATTTACAAGCACCAAACACTGACTATAATAAACTGGTTCTT
This sequence comes from Enteromius treurensis, assembly GCA_032275025.1. Taxonomy (NCBI): domain Eukaryota; kingdom Metazoa; phylum Chordata; class Actinopteri; order Cypriniformes; family Cyprinidae; genus Enteromius; species Enteromius treurensis. The sequence continues at coordinate 11,183 of JAUCMU010040018.1, read as the reverse complement.
CAAATTTGATTGGCTAATTACAATGTTGTTCCAGGTTTAACAAAGATACTGTAGACTTAAGAACACGATGAACTCTGCAAAATCAGGTTCTGCATCAGGTCAGATCATTTTTTCAATGCATCTGTCAATTCTTGGGTCATGGTGCAAGTAGACATAGCCCTTAGGTCCAACACTGAGAAAAATCTGGTGTTTATGTTTTTTATAACCATGCTTGTGCATCAGAAATCACATGTGTACAAAAGTAATCACAAGGTTTTCTAAACTGTTGGTGAAAACAGGTGTATTCACATTTCTTCCATTAAATTTCTACTTTAGGGGCCTGTGTGTTCATTATAGCTTTTCTAAAGCACAGGTGCTCGGTGCTGTTCCTGGAGATCTATTCCTGCAAAGTTTAATTCTGACCCTAATCAGATACGTCAGCTAAATAAGATCTTCCAGAAGAATTGGTTATTACAAAAAGGTGTTTTTGTTGGAACTGATCTCTGTAGGAAGGTTGCTCTCTAGGAACAGGATTGAGCACCTCTGGTCTATTTTTACAAAGAGGAAATATTCTACTTGTCAGTTTCTTAGAAATAATCATGCAAAGAAAGATAAAACCGTTTAGAATTTTGACCTTTAATGGTTATGATTTATTTTTATAGTCCACTTCAAACATTCTTGTACACATCAGCAAAAGAGCCCTTTACTCTGAGAGTGATGACATTGAATCAAACAATAGATCCCTGTAGAGATATTCACTCCAGATGTGATCAATCGCAGGGCTATTTTTTATTTTTATTTTTTGAGCAGTGCATTCAGGGGTGCTGTTTTTTTCAATTCCTAATTATCCGGAATATTCTGGAAAACACAGCATGCAACTTTGTTTCTTTTTCTAACAAGGCAAATAGAATGATAACACATTGACCATCAGTCTGTGAATCTCCCCTCTTCTGTTTTTTCAAGATTAGGGTGTAACCAATAATGCTGTCTTTTTCCTTTTCCTTTCCCCATTAAATAAATCAACTAAATGCATCCTCGCTGCTGCTGGTAGAGTTTGGTTTTTTTCCCCCTTTTTCTGTGCATCTTGCAGGCCCAGAATGAAATTCTAATTTTGAAATGTATGGTTATCACTGTCAGTCATTGCAGCTTTATGAGTCAATTATGAATAAATAGGTGAATATCATTACTAAAGCTTTGCAGCATGTTTTTCTCTTAAAAACAAATGTTTTTTTTACAAACTCTTGGATTACCTACTCTGCCCTCAAAAAGTTTGGAAACACTCTAGAAAAGTGGGGTTTTGGACAATATTGGCATGAATCCTTTTTAATGTGTGATACTGCACTGATAAGAAACAACACAAACATATATTATTACATAAACAGTTTATGCAAAAATACTTTAGATTCATTAATATGTCCAGCATTAGCAGCTATTCCAGGTCTGCATAATCTGGGCGTCCGGGCTGTCCGTTTATTCAAACATTGACTTGATATGTTACTCCAAGACTCCTGAAGATGATTCTCACTGGTTACTGGACAATTCTGACAGACAACACTGCCCAGTTCCTCCCATAGTAGCTCAACTGTATATGTATATATTGCCATTATTATGAAACCAAAAATATTATTGTTGGTTTTCAATGATAATATCAAGTTACTTTAATGTATTAGCACCAAAAAACGATAACGATGTATGCTGATATAATCCAAAACCACACTTTGCTAGCTGTATTTCCAAACTTTTGGAAGGCATACTCATACAAAAGAAATGTATTCAAAATGGCCTCACACAAACAGTGTGAGTGGACTTGGTTAAATTAATGTTTTCAGTTTAAAGACTTTTGGCCTCATCAGCTTTCCAAATCATCCATCGTTTTTACCACCGCCATGCTTATTGTGAAAGGACCATAACTCTGTTTATTTAACAACTATTTGTCAACATCCTCTACTAACCCTAACTAACCAGTCTACAAACTCTCTAATGTGTGCTAGTTGATATGTAGTTGCAAACTTACCTATTTATTGATAAATGTTAATAAGAAACTCTTTATAATTTTGATTATCCTTCTAATGAATTAAGCACACTTTGTTTAATCTAAAAAAACTGAAATGCAGTGTAATTTGTAACACCATGCAGTGCCTAGTGTTCCCAACATCGTAAAAAGATGACTTGCATGTTTATAATGATCTGACGGGCAAAGTGTCTGGATTAATGGAGCACAGCCAAGAGACTCAAGTGTCTTTGATTGCTTAACATGAGATTTATGAAGAGTCTTTTGACTTCTGCCCTGTACAGTCCATTAAAGAGCCATTGCTCATCCTACACATATCTCAGAGGGAGTGAAATGAGTTTTTACTGAGCTTTTCTGAACTAATGTTTGCTAATCAGTCCTTGCTCACGTAACACACTCAGCTGAGTGCACATCATTACTCAACATAATTACTTTAAATGCTCTGAAAAGTGTAAAATAACTGCAGATTGGTTAACGCTGATACAAGCTCCTTTAGCAGAACACAAAGTACAAACCAAGAGCAATAGTGTAAAAAAACAACAACATATTTCTAACGTTACACTGCCAAACAGAAAACAGTGATTTCATATTTCAAATCATATTTAAAAACTATAATAATTAGCTTTATTAAAACAAACTGGGGGGTGGGGGAGTAGCTTCTCTTAAAGGTGTCTGGTTTGCTCTGCTGAGTACCTACAAAACTATTTTAATCTTTTGTCAGCCTGTTTATGTTTCACGTATCTGAGAGGGCGACACTGTGTGCTTCATGCAAGTTATCAGTATCAGTGTTAACACTGTAACTACAGAGACAATTGACAATATCTGTGAAAAGAGTATTTTACAGCTGAAAATAGGTCAAGAATTGTATTTCAGATAAGAAATTAACACAAGGGCTATTAGTGTAGTAATATAGAATATAGAGTTGTATATAGATATAGAACAAACCTGATAAACCTGAAATAAGGTCGTTTTAACACACCAAACAGTAGTGAAATAGTTAGAAAATAATTATGAGAATGCAGATAATGCATGATTTATGATTGGGTCATATCTTTATTGGCACAGGCCCTAGATCAACAGTTCAGACATATCTACAAAGCCAGGACTCTGTCAGTCGCTGGGATTACATGTTTATCTTCTGCAGATCCTGATGGTCTCCAGTTGTGACCAAAGAGTGCCAGAATATGGCATTGTTTATATTCTGTAATTTGTGCTTCTGTGAAAAATACACCAAATTCAGTATTGCTAGTTTTTTTTTCTTTCTGTGTGTGTGTGTGTGTGTATACACTGAGGCGGAGAATATGTAAGGCTGGCCATGGAGACTTGGCACTAAATTGGACAAAAATGCCACTGTACAAACAAATTAGATGTATTTGCTAACAAAGTAATTATGAATAGACAGTGTCGAATGCAGCATTAAATTAAGATTGTAATATTGTTACACCAAATTCAGTCCCATTAAACATTTTTTTTCCCTACATGACACCCATATATATATATGATTTTAAAGGTCATATCACTTTAGGCAGGAACTGTACAAATGAATTTTAATTCACAGTTAGTACCTAGAGTACAAAAATGATGAACTGGCCATGAGGAAACCCTAAACAATGTAAACACACATTCATGTGCTTCCAGAGAGATAAGGCACACACAAGTTCATTTGCAGCAGGAGTCAGATAAATCCTCAAAGCACTGACTTTATTTTGGCAATACAAATCAAATGTTGAGTGCAGATAGCATTACAACAACGTGTGAAAGAGTTGCAGTACGTTTAACATCTTGGTGTCATTCCCAGCGGGCACTTTGATGCCAAGATGATGTCAAATATTAGTCAAGATTTGACCAACATGCTGTAACCTCATTTTAATTTAAGTCAAATCAGCTTCATGTCAAGGTTTTTTTTAATCAATTCTAATGCCAATTTGATGTCTTTTCAACATCAATTACCCACTGGATTTGTTTACTTTGAAAAGCAAAGCATAAAATACAGCTCATAAAAAGTTAGTTCACAGAAAAGGTCTTGAATCAGTTCTTTGCATATTTGGTTTAGGGATTTAATGCAAAGCAATAACATTCATACATTACAAGTGTGGCTTAAGAGTACAGATCATTTCTGGAGCTAATGTAGAGAGAGAGATTAAACATGCTGTATTGTCTGAGGTTAAGAGAGAGCTGTCTGTGTGTCCAACACAGTCCAATTCGTATGTATTCGTATGAATTCATGCTAATTTGTACATATTTGTATGACCTGACTCAAGCGATTTTGTACGATTTGTCTAAACCCCAGTGAGAGGTAGGTTCAGAGGTGGGGTTAGGAATAGGTCATTCGTATAAATTCATATGAATTGCTGTGAGACTGGGCTGGTGTGACCAAACTGTATGGGATATACTGGGAAATTTGTACCCAGGCGTGATCAGAGAAACCAGAATTATTTCTTTTTTAATTATTAAGTTATTTTTAATAAATATATATATATATATATATATATATATATATATATAGTTGAAAAAATATAGACATTTTGCAGGAAATAATATAAATATTTATATGTCTGTGTGCTGTGTGCTGTGTGTATGTGTGTGTGTCTCACTTTTACTCCCATGTAGTGAACTTCATTTGAATTGTCCCCTGTATACAAAAAAAGTACTTTAATGTTTTTGTTTGGCTCTTACAAAAGTTCAGAATGTGCCGAACTGTAATCTCCATATTTTAAGTCACTACATAGTTTCCAATCTTAACTTTCCATTCTTCTAACTTGTCAAAAATAATAACAATCCACTACTTTGTTCTCCAAGTTGGAACAGAATAAAAGTTAAAATGAGAGTAGAAAAGGTGGAAGAAAGGATTTGATAAGACAACTAAGGATTTCACTAATTTGCCTGCCTCTTCTCCTCTCTCTCTCTCACTCACTCACTCCTTCTGTCCCGTAACTTAAACCCGCCCCCTGTTTCATTAGCAGGACCTGCCCTATAAATACTGTCTTTTGGCAGAGAAACTTACTCAGTGCCCTCAGAAAGCCCCACACTAAGACATCTGCGTGCCCAGAGCTGCCCGTCATGAAGGAGCTGAAGAGCAAGGCTTTCTGGAGGGCCGTTTTGGCCGAGCTGGTGGGCATGACCCTCTTCATCTTCCTCAGTATTACAGCTGCAGTTGGAAATACCAGCAATGACAAACCAGATCAGGAGGTCAAGGTGGCTCTGGCGTTTGGCTTGTCCATCGCCACTCTCGCCCAAAGCCTGGGTCACATCAGCGGAGCTCATCTGAATCCAGCTGTGACGCTGGGCTTGCTGGCCAGCTGCCAGATCAGCCTGCTAAAGGCTGTGATGTACATCGTGGCCCAGATGTCCGGCGCGGCGCTGGCGAGCGGCATCGTGTTCGGCGTCACCAAAGGAAACAACCCTGAAAGCCTGGGGCTAAATGCAGTGAGTATGCTGATCTTCAGTATCTCTGATAAGACACCTGTCTCTGTTTACAGGATTACTGTAGTTACAATTCAGTTTGCTTACTGGTTTAAAATGATCAATGTTCACATTTTTGAATCTCCAAACTGGAAAAATCTGTAACTAAAAGTAAATTTAAAATTAGAAAGACTAGGAAAAAGGAAGGATTTGTTAAGTGGAAAAGTGGAATTTTTCTACACTGTTAGAAATATATCTGAATTTGGTTTTATGCAAGTCAAGAACAAATCTTACTATATTAGGTTAAAGAAAAGCCATTTTAAGGTTCCGATAACACACACACACACACATACACACACACATCTCCTTTAGGTAACAGCTTTGTATTATTTTTTTTTAATTGTTAAAAATACAAAACAATGACAATTTGTAAACAAAGAAACCCAGTATCTGGTTTCAAGTAGTTCTAAATTATATTATACATTAATATATCTGTAAATATGCAATCCTATGAATAATAGTTTAAAAAAAAAATTAAAAAAATTAAAAAAAAAATATATATATATATGCAGTTATATATATCAAATTGATTTCAGCAACATTTCTTATTTTTATTTACTTAAACCTGGTAAATTTCTAAACAAAACATTTAAAACTTTTTTAAATATGAAAAATATGATAAAATATGAAAACAGAAGATATAAAAACTGAATCAAAATATCAATGAAACCATAACAGTTGCTCGTGACCCTGGTCTGGTCTGGTCTGCGAATGGGCGTGTGGGCTGACGATACTCTTATCATCTGTCTTCAGAGGCGGCTTCCAGTGATTATGTTTTCTTAACTTTTCAAGAAGGCGTAATAGACTTATTTACTTTGCCAGTAAACAGAGTCATATGGTGTTATCAGATGACTGTCCTCTGACCCATTTCATACTTGCATACATTTTCATTTACATTATTATGATTTAGATTATTATCTGTTTATATATGTATAAGTGATGAAATGATTGTGATGCTTATGTATGCAATTACATGATTAGAAAATCAGACTAGTCGTTTGAATCTCCCCAATCTAACAAAATCTATTTTTTATTTACAGATCCGTAGTGATATTTCTCCCGGTCAAGGTGTTGGTATTGAACTCTTCGCTACCTTCCAGCTAGTGTTGTGTGTCATAGCAACCACAGACAAAAGAAGGCGGGACGTGTCAGGCTCCGCCCCCCTGGCCATCGGCCTCAGCGTTTGCTTGGGCCATTTGACAGCCGTGAGTAATCAGCATTCACTCTTCTCCTGCCGCTGCCTCTTTTCTGCATCAGCATTCCTGTAACTGTTGTAAATATTGCCAGGGTTTCCATATGAACACATAAAGCAGCATGACATGAACAGAGTGATGTTTAAGTATGTAAATTAGTTTCTGCTTTAAGAGAAACAAAAATAAATAAAGTAGAATAACTGATTCAAGAATGGGCAGTTTATTTCTCTTGCTCAATCACCCATGACTCCTTTGTTTTTCTGCGTTTAGATCAGTTTCACGGGATGCGGGATCAATCCGGCTCGATCCTTCGGCCCTGCAGTGATTCTTCGAGATTTTACCAACCACTGGGTAAAATGACATCTCTGTTTTCCCCTTTGAAAGTTACATTACATCTAAAAATAATAGAGAATGAATTTGTTAAACGTAAACCATTATCAGAAGATAGAATCAGCTCATGTTGAACTTTTATGGTTAATGAGTAACAATTATATTGTTTTAGATGAATGCCTAGTCTAGAATAATCTTTAGTTAACGTAGTTAAATCACATTTGTGTATTGTTTGCTAAGGGTTACGTGTACTTAAACTCCCAGATAGCACATGTACATGCAGAGACGTATATTTAAAGGGACAGTTCATCCAAAAATGAGAATTCTCTCATCATTTATTCATCCTTAAGTTGAGTTTCTTTCTTCTGTTGAACATGATGATATTTCGAGGTCCCCGCTGATTTCCATTGTTTCATAATTAAAAGCTATGGAAGTCACTATATCACACAGTTTTCAAAGCATATTATTTTGTGTTGAGCAAAAGAAAGAAACTCGTAGAGGTTTGAAACAACTTGAGGGTGGGTAAACGATTAGAGCATTTTCATTTTTGGATGAAGTGTCCCTTTAAAGATTCTCAAAAGAATTGTCATCCTGTATTGTTTGAACACCTACAATATGGCGTTAAAGCCATTTCAAATGTATTTTAAGATGTTTATGAGATGTTTGAACACACAGACATCTTGGAGACTAAGTTAGTGATACGAACAAACCTCTTACGTTTAGCAGGTTTGATATGAAAATGAATGACAGCTTAAATTTGGCTTGTTGAGAAGACAATAAGCTTTCAAATATGATTCCATTACACTGGACATAGCAGTGTATTGCAATCCTTTAATTCTGAGAGCGTAGAGTATTAGTAGGCTGTCAGGTTAGGGTTAGGAGAACAAGTTGAAATGCACTTGCAAAGTTACTTATAGACAGAATGCCTAAAGTAGACCAAAAGTGGTGTAGAAACAATTTTCACTCAGATATTGCTAGTACATTTCACAAACATTAAAAGAAAATAGGAAGCTTAAACAAAATTTTTGAAGCAAAAAAAACTTACTATAACTTTTTATAGGAGCAGCTGACCACATGCACTAATAATAAATCAGAAAATCTTCCTATCTTAGCCCCTCAGGAATGTTTTCTATTAAACTACACAAGCAATCCCACCCACAAACACAAACAGACTTCTAAATATTTTTGAATTTGTTGTTTCCAGCCAATGTTTGAGATGATTTCTCTTGTGTTTTCAGGTGTACTGGGTAGGCCCTATGTGTGGAGGTGTTGCAGCTGCGCTGGTCTATGACTTCCTTCTCTATCCTAAACTGGACGACTTGCCCGACCGCGTGAGGGTGCTGGTGTCCGGCCCTGCCACAGACTATGAGGTCAACGGTACTGACGACCCCCCTGCTCTCGAGATGTCATCAAAGTGATATGATACTCTGCCTAATTAGTGTATGATAGTCAAGACCACAAACCATCTGTAAATACACCCGTCTTCCAACAGCGAAATAGAATTAATTTTAATTGAATAAATGACAGTGTGGAATTGCAAATGTAAAACCGTCTTTGTAGTTGTTCAAAGGGACAGCTGGCATTTTGTATTGACTGATTAGGGTTTTGTATTATTGTTTGTATTCTTATTTAGTGAATCAGTGTGTACCTCAGGAAATTTATACCGTTTTCACAATTTTTTTTTTTTTTTCAAACAACATTGTGAACATTGTTTTCACTTTGTATTGTTTTGTGTACACTATGATATTGTTTTTGTAATTAAACTTCATAATCTTTAATCCTACTTTAAGTGTTTGTTTTTTTTTCAAATTACAAACATTTAATTCAGCTGATGTTTTTAAGTTGCACATATGGAAGGGTTAACCATTAGATATTAATCAAATACAATCAATAATGGAGGAGTTACTTTGGACGGTATAGCCATAAAACTTTCAAAAAGCCTACTCTGTTTTAAAAATGTGGACGACAGCTATGTAATCTACTGGTGGCAACACAAGTGAAGTTTGTTTTCAGATGGTCATATGACATAAACAGAAATGAATGAAGACTTGAGGTAAAACTAAACTAGACCTATGAACAAGAACCTGAACCATAATTTTAGAAACTCACTGACAGTGGGTAAATTGAAAACAAAAGGACCCGGGAAACAAGAGGGCTATAAATACTAAAGCTAATTAGGGTAGTGAGACACAAATGAGGGCAATCAGGAAAACACAGAAGGGAAACAGGAACTACAAATACAAAGTAAAAGACCAGACAGAGCACAATAGACACAGAACCCTGACAGCAATATTTCACTTTCAAAGATGCCATATGTCCCATAAGCCTTGTTTTGATTTTTTTTTTAGTCTTTCTTGAAAAGCGTTGGCTCAATTAATACATGCACTAAACCTTCTCTAATATTGGGTCTTAATAGGGACAGTAAAAAGATTATTAAATTAAAGGAATAGTTCACCCAAAAAGGGTTACTCATCCTCGAGTAGTTCAAAATCTGTATGAGTTTCTTTGTTCTGCTGAACAAAAAGGAAGATATTTTTTAAGAAAGTTTGTAATCAGGCTATTTTGGTCACTATTGACTTCCATTGTAGGTTAAAAAAAAATACTATGGAAGTCAATAATGACCCAAAACTGCCTGATTACAAACTTCCTTCAAAATATCTTCCTTTGTGTTGATGACAGAATTGAAAGTTTTGGGTGAACTTTTCCTTTAAGCAGTTTTTTAGGAAAATGAGAAAATATTGCATCATTTAAAATTTAATTTTTTTGGAGCATTACATGTGACCTAGATATTTTTGTTTGCAAGTGTAAGTGAACTTTATGCTAATATGAAGCATATCAGAGAACAATCTTGGTGTAAAATATGCCATAGAACTAACATTAACATGTGTTTCGTAATTTCAAACATTTACATACAACAATATCAATATTACTCAAATGATGTAATTGTTGAAATAATTTATGAAACTGATGTTGATTTTTAAGACCACGTCTTAGCTGGCTGTGATATCTTTTGGTAATGATTGACCATCGTTTTCTTTCATATCAGCTTCTCTGAAGAGGGAACCAAAGTGCTGTTTTTAAACAAGAGAATGATGTAAAGAATCTTAAAGTCAATAAACAAAAAAGTCAGTCCACACATGTACGGAAATATTTGATACAGGTGAATAAGCCCATCTCCAGCTTTTGGAAATGGCGTATGATGATGTTTAATGGACTTGTAGCCACCCATGGATAAAGCCTGGAAGCCCACCTCCCTCCTTTGTGCATCTTATCCTGTCTCGTATCCTGTTCCACACCAAGGAATGTCGCATCTGTTTTTCCTTCATATAGTCATATAGGTCATATAGTAAACCAATGCTTGTGAATGAGTACACTGATAATGAATAAATAAATAAATAAATAGTTAGTGCTGTCAAGCGATTAATCACATCCAAAATAAAAGTTTTTGTTTGCATACCATATTGGTCTGTGCTGTGTTTAATTAGAATGTATATATAAATACACACACATATAGTATATATTTAGAAAATGTTTACTTGTATACACATTTACATATTTATATTATTTATCTTGTATTATACATGCATTTATTTACTTTTCTTAAATATATGCATGTGTTTGCATTTATGTATGCATAATAAATATGCACAGTACACACTATTATGTAAACAAAACACTTATTTTGGATTCGATTTACCACACTAAAATAAATAAATAAATACAAAACATAACATAAACTCAAAAAATAACAAGCATTTATAGTCTGAGACAACTTGTTAGAATACTTTGTATTAAATTTAGAAAACATTTTTTTTATTACAAATGCTAATTTTTGGCAATTGATGAACATTTAAAAATGTTGACAGCAGCCCACATCACGTCTTTTGTACACTCAAGTCATTTCAGATGTACAGTGCCCTCCACTAATACTGGCAGCCGTCTTCTTTGTGTTTGTCTCTCCAGACTTTGATCATGAACTCATGTCTCCACCCACCTTGTTTATTGGCTCATTCAAAATCTTCAATTTTGTTTTCATAGGGGGGCACACTTTATGAACTCAGAAATAGACATTCACCGAAACAAAAACAACCTGTAGCTGTTATTATTTAAATCGATCAAATTCTATATTAATGTCACATTGTCACAGTCACCTGGTCCAGAAAACACGCAGTCACTCACTCACCTGTTCCTGGATCAGCCTGCACCGA
>JAUCMU010039791.1:0-16793 GCA_032275025.1 Enteromius treurensis | reverse complement strand
AACGCAAGACCTCACCCCGGGGCAATTCCGACTACTAGAAGTAGACCATCGAATAGTCGTTCCAACCGAATCACCAGTACGAGTTCTAATTACAGCTGAAGACGTCCTCCATTCCTGAGCTGTGCCAGCACTAGGGGTAAAAATAGACGCAGTCCCAGGGCGCCTCAACCAAGCCACATTCATCGCCTCCCGCCCTGGAGTTTACTACGGACAATGCTCCGAAATTTGTGGTGCAAACCACAGCTTCATACCAATCGTTGTTGAAGCAGTCCCATTAAAACACTTCGAAGACTGATCTACTCATATATTAGAAGACGCCTCACTAAGAAGCTAAACAAGGAACAGCGTTAGCCTTTTAAGCTAAAGATTGGTGACTACCACCCACCCCTAGTGACATGCCACAACTCAGCCCAGCCCCTTGATTCCTACTCCTCATTTTCTCATGACTAGTTTTCCTAGCCGTCATCCCACAAAAAGTTATACAACATAATTTTCTAAGCGAACCAGCTCCACAAGCCGCCAAAGAATACACCTCAACACCCTGAGCCTGACCATGACACTAAGCTTCTTTGACCAATTTTCACTAACCACCTACCTAGGCATCCCACTAGTCGTCCTAGCCCTAACCCTCCCATGAGTCTTATTCCCCGCTCCAAAAAGCCGATACTCAAATAACCGCTTACTGACGCTACAAGCATGATTCATCCGACAGTTCACACACCAACTGTTCCTACCAATCAACAAAGCCGGACATAAATGAGCACTACTACTAGCATCCCTCCTAATCTTCTTAATTACCCTAAACTTACTAGGAATCCTACCATATACTTTTACTCCAACAACCCAGCTATCAATAAATATAGGATTTGCAGTTCCCCTGTGACTTGCCACCATTCTGATCGGAGTACGACACCAATTAACACACACACTAGCCCACTTCCTGCCCGTGGGCACGCCAGGACCATTAATTCCAATTCTAATTATTATCGAAACAATTAGCCTATTCATCCGCCCAATTGCACTAGGAGTACGACTAACAGCTAACCTAACAGCAGGACACCTTCTGATCCAACTGATCAGCACAGCCGCATTCCACATATTCTTCATCATGCCAACTGTATCAGCCCTCACAGTCATCTTACTGCTACTACTATCAGTATTAGAGCTCGCCGTTGCAGTAATTCAGGCCTACGTATTCGTCTTATTAGTAAGCCTGTATTTACAAGAATCCGTATAATGGCCCACCAAGCACATGCATATCACATAGTAGACCCTAGCCCCTGACCTTTGACCGGGGCAGCCGCCGCCTTCTTAACAACCTCCGGCCTGGCAATCTGATTCCACTACCACTCCCTCACACTCCTATCACTAGGCCTTACTTTATTACTCCTAACCATATATCAATGATGACGTGACGTCGTCCGAGAAGGAACATTCCTCGGCCACCACACACCCCCAGTACAAAAAGGCCTACGGTACGGAATAATCCTATTTATTACATCAGAAGTATTCTTTTTCTTGGGGTTCTTCTGAGCATTTTTCCACTCTAGCCTCGCACCAACCCCAGAACTAGGAGGCTGCTGGCCACCAACAGGAATTCTACCACTGGACCCCTTCGAAGTCCCACTTCTAAACACAGCAGTCTTATTAGCATCAGGCGTTACAGTAACTTGGGCCCATCACAGCCTCATAGAAGGACAACGGAAAGAAGCCATCCAGTCCCTAGCCCTAACCATTATCTTGGGCTGCTACTTCACAACCCTACAAGCAATAGAGTATTACGAAGCCCCATTCACCATCGCTGACGGTGTTTACGGCTCAACATTCTTTGTAGCTACAGGATTCCACGGACTACACGTCATTATTGGAACCACATTCCTAGCCATCTGCTTCCTACGACAAATTAAATACCACTTTACAGCTCAACATCACTTCGGGTTCGAAGCAGCCGCATGATATTGACACTTTGTTGACGTAGTCTGACTATTCCTTTACGTCTCAATCTACTGATGAGGATCATAATCTTTCTAGTATGAACGTCAGTACAAGTGACTTCCAATCACTTAGTCTTGGTTAAACCCCAAGGAAAGATAATGAACATAATCACCACCACAGTAGCCATCGCTGTACTTCTATCCTGTGTGCTAGCAATAATCTCATTCTGACTGCCACAGATAAACCCAGACACAGAAAAACTCTCCCCATACGAGTGTGGGTTTGACCCGCTAGGCTCAGCCCGACTTCCATTTTCCCTCCGATTCTTTCTTGTCGCCATCTTATTCCTCCTCTTTGATTTAGAAATCGCCCTACTCCTCCCACTCCCATGAGGAGACCAACTCCTCGCCCCAACACACACATTCCTATGAGCCACAGCCATTCTAGCCCTTCTTACACTAGGCCTAATTTATGAATGAACCCAAGGAGGCCTAGAATGAGCCGAATAGACGATTAGTCCAAAGGAATACCTCTGATTTCGACTCAGAAAATTATGGTTCAAGTCCATAATCGTCTTATGACCCCAGTACACTTCAGCTTTAGTTCAGCATTTATTCTAGGTCTTATAGGATTAGCATTCCACCGAACCCACCTGCTATCCGCCCTCCTCTGCCTAGAAGGAATAATATTATCCCTATTCATCGCCTTATCCGTGTGATCCCTCCAATTAGAAGCTACTGCCTATTCAGCCGCCCCCATGCTCCTCCTAGCATTCTCAGCCTGTGAAGCAAGCACAGGCCTTGCCCTCCTAGTTGCCACCGCTCGCACCCATGGCACAGACCATCTCCAAACCCTAAACCTCCTACAATGCTAAAAATTCTAATCCCAACACTCATACTCTTCCCGACCACCTGATTAGCACCAAAACCATGACTGTGAACTACAACTACAGCCCAAAGCCTACTAATTGCTATCCTAAGCTTTAACTGACTAAAATACAACACAGAGGCCGGATGAGCCTCATCCAACCACTACATAGCCACAGACCAACTATCAACCCCCCTACTAGTTCTCACCTGTTGACTACTGCCCCTTATAATTCTAGCCAGCCAAAACCACATCTCCACAGAACCGATAAACCGACAACGAACTTACATCACCCTACTAATTTCTCTACAAGCCTTCCTAATCATAGCCTTCGGAGCAACAGAGGTCATCATGTTCTATATTATGTTTGAGGCTACTCTTATCCCGACACTTATCATCATCACACGATGAGGAAATCAAACAGAACGCCTAAGCGCTGGAACCTACTTCCTATTCTATACGCTTGCCGGATCACTCCCTCTCCTAGTTGCCCTATTGGTCTTACAAAAAGATCTAGGCACACTATCCATGTTAACCATACAATACTACAGCCCCACAAAAATAATTGCATGAGGAGATAAAATCTGATGAGCAGGGTGTCTCCTGGCCTTCCTAGTAAAAATGCCACTGTATGGCGTACACCTATGACTGCCAAAAGCCCACGTAGAAGCCCCCGTTGCGGGCTCCATAGTACTAGCCGCTGTCCTCCTAAAACTAGGGGGATACGGCATGATACGAATAATAGTTATATTAACCCCGCTAACCAAAGAACTAGCATACCCGTTCATCATCCTAGCCCTATGGGGAATTATCATAACCGGATCCATTTGCCTACGACAAACCGACCTAAAATCACTCATCGCTTACTCATCAGTCAGTCACATAGGCCTCGTCGCCAGCGGAATTCTAATTCAAACCCCATGAGGCTTCACAGGCGCAATCATCCTAATAATTGCCCACGGCCTAGTTTCATCCGCCCTCTTCTGCCTAGCCAACACAAACTACGAACGAACTCACAGCCGAACTCTCCTCCTTACCCGAGGCCTACAAATAATTCTACCACTAATAGCTGCCTGATGGTTCATCGCAAACCTAGCCAACCTAGCACTGCCTCCCCTCCCAAACCTAATAGGAGAGCTAATAATCATCACCTCCGCATTCAGCTGATCCTACTGAACAATCATCCTAACCGGCCTAGGAACCCTTATTACAGCAGCCTACTCACTATACATATTCCTTATAACACAACGCGGCCCAACCCCCACTCACACAATTACACTAGAACCATCTCACACCCGAGAACATCTACTCATCACACTACACTTAACCCCCGTCATCCTTCTAGTACTAAAACCAGATATTATGTGAGGCTGATGCTTCTGTAAATATAGTTTAAACAAAACATTAGATTGTGATTCTAAAAATAGGAGTTAAAATCTTCTTATTCACCAAGAGAGGCAGGTCGCACTAGGGACTGCTAATCCCCAAGTTCCATGGTTCAAGCCCACGGCTCACTTAGCCCCTAAAGGATAATAGATCATCCGTTGGTCTTAGGAACCAAAGACTCTTGGTGCAACTCCAAGTAGCGGCTATGCACTCTACAGCCTTAATTTTCAACTCCAGCCTCCTAATTATTCTATTCCTACTAAGCTACCCAATCCTCACAACCCTATCCCCAAATGCCCCAAACAAAAACTGAGCCTCCGCCCATGTCACCTCCGCCGTAAAATGAGCCTTCCTAACCAGCCTTATCCCACTATTTATTTTCCTAGACCAGGGAATAGAAGCCGTCACAACAAACTGGCACTGAATGAACACAACAACCTTTGATATTAATACAAGCTTTAAATTCGACCACTACTCCATCATCTTCACCCCCGTAGCCCTATACGTCACATGGTCAATCCTAGAATTTGCATCATGATACATACACACAGACCCGAATATAAACCGATTTTTCAAGTATTTACTACTATTCCTAATCGCAATAATCACCTTGGTAACCGCCAACAACATATTTCAACTTTTCATCGGCTGAGAAGGAGTAGGAATCATATCCTTCCTGCTAATCGGCTGATGATACGGACGCACCGACGCCAACACCGCCGCCCTACAAGCAGTCATCTACAACCGAGTCGGAGACATCGGCCTAATCTTAGCAATAGCATGAATAGCAATAAACCTCAACTCATGAGAAATCCAACAAATCTTTACCCTATCCAAAAACACTGACCTCACCCTCCCACTACTAGGTCTTATCCTAGCAGCCACTGGAAAATCAGCCCAATTCGGACTACACCCATGACTCCCATCCGCCATAGAAGGCCCAACCCCAGTCTCCGCCCTACTGCACTCAAGCACGATAGTCGTTGCCGGAATCTTCCTACTAATCCGACTACACCCGCTTATAGAAAATAACCAAACAGCTTTAACCATCTGCCTATGCCTCGGCGCACTAACCACCCTGTTTACAGCAACTTGTGCCCTCACCCAAAACGATATCAAAAAAATCGTTGCATTCTCAACATCAAGTCAACTAGGCCTAATAATAGTCACAATCGGCCTAAACCAGCCCCAACTAGCCTTCCTACACATCTGCACACACGCCTTCTTCAAGGCCATACTATTTCTATGCTCAGGATCAATTATTCACAACCTAAACGACGAACAAGACATCCGAAAGATAGGAGGACTACACAAGCTACTTCCACTCACCTCATCCTGCCTAACCATTGGAAGCCTTGCCCTAGCCGGCACTCCGTTCCTGGCTGGATTCTTCTCAAAAGACGCAATCATCGAAGCCTTAAACACATCACACCTAAACGCCTGAGCCCTAACCCTGACCCTATTGGCCACATCATTCACCGCAATCTACAGCTTCCGCATAATCTTCTTCGCACTTATAGGACATCCACGATCCCTGCCATTGTCCCCAATTAACGAAAACAACCCAACCGTAATTAACCCAATCAAACGCCTAGCTTGAGGGAGCATTATCGCCGGCCTACTGATCACATACAACTTCCTCCCAACAAAAACACAAATCATAACAATACCCCCACTTCTAAAATTGAGTGCCCTATTGGTATCAATCACTGGGCTATTAGTCGCCACCACCATAACAGACTTAACATCAAAACAACTTAGCCCAACACCAAAAATCAAACCACACAATTTCTCCAATATACTAGGGTTCTACCCCGCTGTAATGCATCGCCTTCCACCAAAAATTAGCCTCACCCTAGGACAACTAATCGCCACACAACTAGTAGATCAAGCATGATTCGAGAAAGTCGGCCCTAAAGGAGTCACCTCCAACCAAATCCCAATAATCAAAACAATTAACAACGCACAACAAGGAATAATCAAAACCTACCTAACCATCTTCACCCTCACAACAGCCCTCGCTGTCCTACTAATACTAACAACCTAACGGCCCGCAACGTTCCCCGACTCAAACCACGAGTCAACTCCAAAACCACAAACAAAGTAAGCAACAGCACCCACCCACAAATTATCAACACCAGCCCGCCAGAAGAGTACATCAACGCCACCCCACTAAAATCACCACGAACTACAGAAAGCTCTTTCAACTCCTCTACCACAACCAAAGAACCCCCATACCACCCACCAGACACCCACCAACCGACCAACAACACACCAAAAATATAGACCACCGCATAACTAAGAACAGACCAATCCCCCCAAGCCTCAGGATAAGGCTCCGCAGCCAAAGCTGCAGAATACGCAAACACCACCAATATCCCACCCAAATAAATCAAAAACAAAACCAAAGACAAAAAAGACCCGCCATGCCCAACCAACACACCACAACCAAAAGCTGCCGCCAAAACCAACCCCAAGGCCGCAAAATATGGTGCAGGATTAGAAGCAACTGCCACTAACCCCAGCACCAGACCAACCAAAAACACAAAAGTAAGACTAGCCATTGATTCTGCCCGGACTTTAACCGAGACCCGTGGCCTGAAAAACCACCGTTGTATTCAACTACAGAAACCATAATGACCAGCCTACGAAAAACCCACCCAATTGCCAAAATCGTAAACGACATATTCATCGACCTCCCAGCCCCATCAAACATCTCAGCCTGATGAAACTATGGCTCCCTGCTAGGACTATGCTTAATTACCCAAATCCTTACAGGCCTCTTCCTAGCCATACACTACACCTCAGACATCTCAACCGCCTTCTCCTCAGTAGCCCACATTTGCCGAGACGTCAACTACGGCTGGCTAATCCGAAACCTACACGCCAACGGTGCCTCATTCTTCTTCATCTGCATCTACCTCCACGTCGCCCGAGGCCTATATTACGGCTCATACCTTTACATAGAAACCTGAAACATCGGAGTCATCCTCTTACTGCTAGTTATAATAACCGCATTCGTAGGATATGTACTACCTTGAGGACAAATGTCTTTCTGAGGCGCCACAGTAATTACCAACCTACTTTCAGCCGTCCCATACATCGGAGATGCCCTGGTCCAATGAATCTGAGGCGGCTTCTCAGTCGACAATGCAACACTAACCCGATTCTTTGCATTCCACTTTCTATTCCCATTCATCATCGCAGGCGCCGCAATTCTCCACCTCCTTTTCCTACATGAAACTGGATCAAACAACCCTACCGGTCTAACCTCAGACACAGACAAAATCCCATTCCACCCATACTTCTCCTACAAAGACCTGCTAGGCTTCGCCATAATACTAATTGCCCTGACCTCCCTAGCCCTATTCTCCCCAAACCTTCTAGGGGACCCAGAAAACTTCACACCCGCGAACCCACTAGTTACCCCGCCCCACATTAAGCCAGAATGATATTTCCTGTTTGCATACGCCATTCTACGATCCATCCCAAACAAGCTAGGAGGGGTCCTGGCATTAGTACTTTCCATCCTCGTACTAATAGTAGTCCCAATCCTCCACACCTCTAAGATACGAAGCCTAACCTTCCGACCAATCTCACAATTCCTATTCTGAGCATTAGTAGCAGACATAGCAGTACTAACATGAATTGGAGGAATACCAGTAGAGCACCCATTCGTCATCATTGGCCAAGCAGCATCAATCCTATACTTCAGCCTCTTTATTATCCTAATCCCAATAGCAGGACAAGTTGAAAATAAAATCCTGCGATTAAACTGCTCTAGTAGCTTAGTCCTTAAAGCACCGGTCTTGTAATCCGGAGATCGAAGGTTAAAATCCTCCCTAGCGCTTAATCAGAGGAAGGAGAATTTAACTCCCACCCTTAACTCCCAAAGCTAAGATTCTACTTAAAACTACCCTCTGACTCATGACGATCCCGCCCATATGTACAACAATAAACTTATGTACTAGTACATATATGTACAATTATACATGAATGCACTAGTACGTGGACGTACGATTGTACGTGCTTGTATTAGTATATGTATGCATGACAATATATGTATGCATTAGTACATACTATGCATAATCTTACATAAACCATTATTACCTTAATAACTTATAGTAACTCTTAACAAGACGTCCCACAGGACAATGACCAAGAAATAAGGTGAACAAAAACTTACTTAAACCAAAAGCTAATATTGAAATCACTCAATCGCCCAATTCCTTGTTCAGCTCGGCTACGGACTTCTAGCAGTATATTATAATCCTAAACGATGCACAGTAAGAGACCACCAACGATTTTAACAGGAATACACAGTCCATGTAAGGTCAAGGACAAATATCGTGGGGGTAACACAACTGAACTATTTCTGGCATCTGGCTCCTTCGTCAGGAACATAACTGGACTTTCCATTAAAATTGCTTTTTTGTACATTGACTAATGCGGTTAAGCCCTATTTCGTTACCTGGCATGCCGGGCATTTATTCCTACCATCTGGTTGTCTTTTTTTTTTTCGGGTGGACCTCATCAACATGTGAGACTGCACGCCGAGAAATCAAATAAGGGTGGACAGAATGAAGCAGGTAATAATGGTGAATGGTGTAAAGACATAATTTATATAACCACATACGTCTATATCAAGTGCATAGAGATATACTCACCATAATCCTAAGTTTCCCCCCTCACGCCTCGCGCGCGACAAACCCCCCTACCCCCCAACGTCCCTGACTCCTATTCAACTCCTGCCAAACCCCTAAAACAGGAAGGACGAGACACTGGCCCTCACACACACACGCCCACTTAGAATGCACAAAATTTTTGTATATATATAGTTAAAAAAATTACGCGGCACTACAGAGTAAACCTCCTACCTCAAGCCCCAACGTCCAAGAATCCCTGTCACAAACCACAGCAGCTCGTGTAGCTTACATAAAAGCATAACACTGAAGATGTTAAGATGAGTCCTAATAAGACTCCACAGGCAGACAGGTATGGTCCCTGCTTTAACATCAGCTTTAATTTAACTTACACATGCAAGTATCCGCGCCCCAGTGAGAATGCCCTCAACACCCGACCGGAACAGAGGAGCGGGCATCAGGCGCGCACTCGCAGCCCAAGACGCCTTGCTACGCCACACCCCCAAGGGTACTCAGCAGTGATTAATATTAAACATAAGCGAAAGCTTGATTTAGTTAAAATTAAGAGGGTCGGTAAAACTCGTGCCAGCCACCGCGGTTATACGAGAGACCCAAGTTGACATCTACGGCGTAAAGCGTGATTATAGGCCGACAAACAACTAAAGCCAAAACCCCTCAAAGCCGTTATACGCTAATCGAGGGCCATAGGACCCAAAACGAAAGTAACTTTAACACAACAGCCCTAGACCACACGACAGCTGGGACACAAACTGGGATTAGATACCCCACTATGCCCAGTCATAAACCTTGATGATAAGCTACAAATATCATCCGCCAGGGAACTACAAGCGCATCGCTCGAAACCCAACGGACTTGGCGGTGCCCCACACCCACCTAGAGGAGCCTGTTCTATAACTGACAATCCCCGTTCAACCTCACCACCCCTAGCCCCTTCAGTCTATATACCACCGTCGTAAGCTCACCCTGTGAAGGATTAACAGTAAGCAAGATGGGCACAGCCCAAAACGTCAGGTCGAGGTGTAGCACATGGAGTGGGAAGAAATGGGCTACATTTTCTGCCTACAGAACACCACGGACAACGCCATGAAACCTGCCGTTTGAAGGAGGATTTAGCAGTAAAAAGAAAACAGAGAGTTCTTTTGAAGCCGGCCCTGGGGCGCGCACACACCGCCCGTCACTCTCCACTACAATTATTTTTCACAGGAAAATAATCACCAACCCAAAACTAAATAATACAATATTGGTTATACCAGTGGAGACAAGTCGTAACACGGTAAGTGTACCGGAAGGTGCACTTGGAACAACCAGAGCGTAGCTAAGAAAGCCTAAGCACCTCACTTACACTGAGACGATACCCGTGCAAGTCGGGTCGCACTGAGCCATAGAGCTAGCCACACCCCCAGCCCAAGTGCACACGAATACATAACCACAAATAGTCCAAAAGACGCAAACTAAACCATTCTACCACCCAAGTATGTGCGACAGAAAAGGAAAATAGAGCAATAGAAATAGTACCGCAAGGGAAAGCTGAAAGAGATGTGAAACAGCCCGCCAAAGCACAAAAAAGCAGAGACTAACCCTCGTACCTTTTGCATCATGATCTAGCCAGAACAATCAGGCAAAGAGCCCTACAGTCTGACCCCCCGAAACTAAGTGAGCTACTCCAAGACAGCACATTAGAGCCAACCCGTCTCTGTGGCAAAAGAGTGGGAAGATCTTTGAGTAGAGGTGATAAACCTAACGAACTTAGTGATAGCTGGTTGCTTAGGAAATGGATATAAGTTCAGCTTACTGCCATTCTCAGATCAACATAATAAGAACCAACAAGAACCTAAGAAGACAAAAAGTTAGCTAAAGGAGGTACAGCTCCTTTAGAAAAGAACACAATCTTAACAGATGGATAAGGATCACACTAAACAAGGTTTACCGCTACAGTGGGCTTAAGAGCAGCCATCTGAACAGAAAGCGTTGAAGCTCGGGCAGAAACAAAACCAATTATCCTGATACTAACTCCAACTCCTCCAACAATACTAAGCCACTCTATGTAAACATAGAAGAAATAATGCTAGAATTAGTAACAGGGGGGCACGCCCCCCTCCCGGCACACGTGTAAGTCAGATCGGACCCCCCACTGACAAATAAAGAGCCCAATCAAAGAGGGCACCGCAGACAAAACAACAACCAAGAAGAACCTGCAACTAACAATCGTTAGCCCAACACAGGAGTGCCAACACAGGGAAAGACACAATGAAGAAAGAAGGAACTCGGCAACCACGGGCCCCGCCTGTTTACCAAAAACATGGCCTCTTGCAGCCTACAAATAAGAGGTCCAACCTGCCCAGTGACAATAAGTTTAACGGCCGCGGTATTTTAACCGTGCTAAGGTAGCGTAATCACTTGTCTTTTAAATGAAGACCCGTATGAAAGGTGTCACGAGGGCCCTCCTGTCTCCTACTTCAAGTCTGTGAAATTGATCTGCCCGTGCAGAAGCGGGCATAACAACATAAGACGAGAAGACCCTGTGGAGCTTAAGACCAATCAATCAATCGTGCCTAACAGCCAACCACCCCACAAGGAAATAAAAAGCTAGCAAGCATAACGACTCATGATTGAACCTGTCTTCGGTTGGGGCGACCATGGGGGACAAAAAAGCCTCCAAGAGGAAACAGGGGACCAGTTTAATTGATCCCTAAGAGCTAAGAGCCACCGCTCTAAGCAACAGAGAATTCTGACCAATAATGATCCAGACACTAGCCTGATCAACGAACCAAGTTACCCCAGGGATAACAGCGCAATCCTTTCTCAGAGCCCATATCGCCGAAAGGGTTTACGACCTCGATGTTGGATCAGGACATCCTGGTGGCGAAAATTCTACCAAGGGTTCGTTTGTTCAACGATTAAAGTCCTACGTGATCTGAGTTCAGACCGGAGCAATCCAGGTCGGTTTCTATCTATGCATTCCCCCTTCCTAGTACGAAAGGGCCGGAAGGAGGAGGGCCCATGCTCAAAGCACGCCCCACCCCTAACCAATGAAAACAACTAAAATACCAAAGGGAAACATAACCACAGCCCAAGACAAGGGCTAGCTGAGATGGCAGAGCCTGGTAATTGCAAAAGACCTAAGCCCTTTCCCCCAGAGGTTCAACTCCTCTTCTCAGCTCTTGAACAATGAACGAATGAGTACCACTAATTATTAACCCCCTCCTATGCATCATTCCTATCTTACTGGCAGTAGCCTTTCTAACCCTACTAGAACGAAAAGTTCTGGGTTACATACAACTACGAAAGGGGCCAAACATTGTAGGCCCCTATGGCCTACTACAGCCAGTAGCCGATGGAGTAAAACTCTTTATTAAAGAACCAGTACGACCATACGCATCTTCCCCAATTCTATTTTTAACCACACCAATACTAGCTCTCACCCTAGCCATGACACTCTGAATCCCAATACCAATCCCATACCCAATCACCGACCTGAATCTCGGAGTACTATTCATCCTAGCCCTATCCAGCCTAGCAGTCTACTCCATTCTGGGCTCAGGATGAGCCTCAAACTCAAAATATGCCCTAATCGGGGCCCTCCGTGCAGTCGCCCAAACAATCTCATACGAAGTAAGTCTAGGTCTCATCATTCTCTCAACAATCATTTTTGTAGGAGGCTTCACACTACACACATTCAACGTAACACAAGAAGCCATCTGACTCCTAGCACCCAGCTGACCACTAGCAGCCATATGATACATCTCAACACTAGCAGAAACCAACCGAGCCCCATTCGACCTCACAGAAGGAGAATCAGAACTAGTATCCGGCTTCAACGTAGAATATGCAGGGGGCCCATTCGCACTATTCTTCCTAGCAGAATACGCCAACATCCTATTAATAAACACTCTCTCCACAATCCTATTCCTAGGCGCCGCACACAACCCCCTCCTGCCAGAACTAACCACCGCCAACCTAATAACAAAAGCCGCACTACTCTCCATCCTATTCTTATGAGTACGCGCATCATATCCACGATTCCGATACGACCAACTAATACACCTAGTATGAAAAAACTTCCTGCCAATAACCCTAGCCCTCATCCTATGACATCTAGCGCTCCCACTATCAATAGCAGGAATTCCCCCACAAGCATAACGGAAGTGTGCCCGAATGCAAAAGGACCACTTTGATAGAGTGGAAAACAGGGGTTCAAGTCCCCTCACTTCCTTAGAAAAAGGGGGTTCGAACCCCTCCCTAAGAGATCAAAACTCTTCGTGCTTCCAATACACCACTTCCTAGTAAAGTCAGCTAAATAAGCTTTCGGGCCCATACCCCGAGAATGTGGGTTAAACCCCCTCCTTTACTAATGAACCCATACGTACTAACCATCCTCATCTCAAGCCTAGGAATCGGCACCACTCTAACATTCGCCAGCTCCCACTGACTCCTAGCCTGAATAGGACTAGAAATCAACACACTAGCCATTATCCCACTCATAACACAACAACACCACCCGCGAGCCGTAGAAGCAGCCACAAAATACTTCCTCACCCAAGCAACAGCCGCTGCAATAATTCTATTCGCCAGCACAACAAACGCATGAATATCCGGACAGTGAGACATCCTACAAACACCAAACCAACTCCCAGCCACCACAATCATGCTCGCCCTGGCCCTAAAAATCGGACTCGCTCCAGCACACTTTTGATTGCCAGAAGTCCTACAAGGCCTAGACCTCACAACCGGCCTCATCTTGTCAACCTGACAAAAACTAGCCCCATTTGCCCTAATCTACCAAATAGCCCCAAACACCAACCCAACCATCCTAATTACATTAGGAATCACCTCCACCCTGATCGGAGGCTGAGGCGGCCTAAACCAAACACAACTACGAAAAATCCTCGCATACTCATCAATCGCCCACCTGGGATGAATAATTACCATTCTACACTTCATACCAAACCTAACAATGCTCAACCTAGCAATTTATGTCCTAATAACATCAGCAATATTCCTAATAGCCAAAATAATATCAGCCACTAAAATTAACACACTCGCTACAGCATGAACCAAAGCCCCAACCCTAACTGCACTTACACTACTAAGCCTACTTTCACTGGGGGGACTACCCCCCCTTACAGGATTCATGCCAAAATGACTAATTCTACAAGAACTCACCAAACAAGACCTCCCCATCACCGCAACAGTAATAGCAATAAGCGCCCTACTCAGCTTATTCTTCTACCTACGCCTATGTTACGCAATAACCCTAACAATCTCACCAAACACCAATAATGCAACATCACCATGACGCTTAAAATCCACCCAAACAACCCTCCCAACAGCAATCACAATCGCCGCCTCCCTAACTCTTCTTCCCATCACCCCAGCAATTCTAGCCATAACAACCTAGAGACTTAGGATAATTAGACCAAAAGCCTTCAAAGCTTTAAGCAGGAGTTAAAATCTCCTAGTCCCTGATAAGACCTGCAGGACTTTATCCCACATCTTCTAAATGCAACTCAGACACTTTAATTAAGCTAAGGCCTTACTAGATGAGAAGGCCTTGATCCTACAATCTCTTAGTTAACAGCTAAGCGCTCAAACCAACGAGCTTTCATCTACCCTTCCTCCCGCCGCCGCGGGAACGAGGCGGGAGGAAGCCCCAGCAGGCGGTGAGCCTGCGCCTTAAGATTTGCAATCAAACGTGTCATACACCACAGGGCTTGATAGGAAGAGGAATTAAACCTCTATGTATGGAGCTACAATCCACCGCTTAAACCTTCAGCCATCCTACCCGTGGCAATCACTCGCTGATTTTTCTCAACCAATCACAAAGACATTGGCACCCTATACCTGGTATTCGGAGCCTGAGCCGGAATGGTAGGCACTGCACTGAGCCTACTTATCCGAGCGGAACTAAACCAACCTGGAGCCCTACTTGGGGATGACCAGATTTATAATGTTATCGTTACGGCACACGCCTTCGTAATAATTTTCTTCATGGTAATGCCCATTATGATCGGCGGTTTCGGCAACTGATTAATCCCTCTTATGCTAGGCGCCCCTGACATAGCATTCCCCCGAATAAATAACATAAGCTTCTGGTTGCTCCCCCCATCGTTCCTTCTTCTGCTGGCCTCTTCTGGTGTAGAAGCAGGGGTTGGTACGGGGTGAACCGTCTACCCACCACTAGCCGGCAACCTCGCCCATGCCGGAGCCTCCGTAGACCTAGCCATTTTCTCCCTACACTTAGCCGGAGTCTCCTCCATCCTCGGCTCAATTAACTTTATCACCACAATTGTTAATATAAAACCCCCAGCAATTTCCCAGTACCAAACCCCATTGTTCATTTGAGCCTTATTAGTAACCACCGTGCTTCTACTACTGTCACTGCCAGTTCTAGCTGCAGGAATTACGATGCTATTAACAGACCGAAACCTAAACACAACATTCTTTGACCCAGCAGGCGGAGGAGACCCAATCCTCTATCAACACTTATTCTGATTCTTCGGACACCCTGAAGTATACATCCTAATTCTGCCAGGCTTCGGAATAATCTCACACATCGTCGCCTACTATGCAGGCAAAAAAGAACCTTTCGGATATATAGGAATAGTATGAGCTATAATAGCAATTGGTCTTCTAGGATTTATCGTATGAGCCCACCACATATTCACAGTAGGAATGGATGTTGACACTCGAGCCTACTTCACATCAGCAACAATAATTATCGCAATTCCAACCGGCGTAAAAGTATTTAGCTGACTCGCCACCCTATATGGAGGCTCAATCAAATGAGAGGCCCCATTCTTATGGGCCTTAGGCTTCATTTTCTTATTCACAGTAGGCGGACTAACTGGTATTATTCTAGCCAACTCCTCCCTAGACATTGTCCTGCACGACACATACTATGTAGTTGCCCACTTCCATTACGTCCTATCCATAGGAGCCGTATTTGCAATTATAGGAGGATTTGTACACTGATTCCCACTATTCTCTGGGTACACGCTACACAGCACATGAACTAAAATCCACTTTGCCGTAATATTCATCGGAGTAAACCTCACATTCTTCCCACAACACTTCCTTGGGTTAGCAGGAATACCACGGCGATACTCCGACTACCCAGACGCCTATACTATATGAAACACCGTCTCATCAATTGGATCCTTAATTTCCCTAATAGCCGTCATCATGTTCCTATTTATTCTCTGAGAAGCCTTTGCCGCCAAGCGAGAAGTACTATCAGTAGACCTAACTACAACTAACGCCGAATGACTATACGGCTGTCCTCCACCCTACCACACATTCGAAGAGCCAGCCTTCGTACAAGTACAAATGGGACACCGAGAAAGGAAGGAATCGAACCCCCGTATGCTGGTTTCAAGCCAGCCGCAAAACCATTCTGCCACTTTCTTGCATAACTTATGAGACACTAGTAAAATAGCCATTACACCACCTTGTCAAGGTGAAGTTGTAGGTTAAACTCCTGCGTGTCTCAACTAATGGCCCATCCCTCACAATTAGGACTCCAAGACGCAGCATCCCCTGTTATGGAAGAACTCATTCACTTCCACGACCACTCACTTATAGTAATTTACCTAATCAGCAGCTTTGTTCTTTATATCATTGTAGCCGTAGTATCAACAAAATTAACCAACAAACATGCCCATGACTCACAAGAAATTGAAATCGTATGAACGGTCCTCCCAGCAGTCATCCTTATTCTCATCGCCCTCCCATCCCTACGAATTCTCTACCTAATGGACGAAATTAACAACCCCCACCTAACGGTCAAGGCAATCGGTCACCAATGATACTGAAGTTACGAATACACTGATTACAAAGACCTGGCCTTCGACTCATACATAATTCCAACGCAAGACCTCACCCCGGGGCAATTCCGACTACTAGAAGTAGACCATCGAATAGTCGTTCCAACCGAATCACCAG